>CM035788.1:45915648-45935648 GCA_020466265.1 Siphamia tubifer | reverse complement strand
AAAGAAAAAACAATATTACTCCGGAAAAACAAAGAGAGAAAAAAAACAAAAAACATTCAGGTGCAAGCCGAGGCTAGAGACCCATAGGGCCTATACAAGGCCTCTGCTCAGATTTTAACACATAATCTAGTGAAAAGCGAGCTGCATACAAATACAGCTACACCAAACACATATCATATCATAGACTTGTGCATGCATACATATACACAAGAATCCAAGTACACAAAAAAATATTATACACTCAAATAGAAAAGTATATGCAAATATTACAATTCTTCACAACATATCAAAATGACCTATTCACAATGTTTCACAAGCAACATCCCACTGATTTGAGGCACAGTGTGGTTTGTGAATTAGAAGGTATTTAAGTCTGCTTTTTAAGATTGAAACAGATGCACAATTCATAATTAAGATGGGCTTTGAATTCCATATTATAGGACCTCTAGTCTTGATACTAAATTGCCCTAATGATGTACGAGAGAATTTACAATGGAGATGATTTATTGATGTCGTCTTTATTTAATTTGGATTAATATCGGAGACCTTGCAAAGTCCTGGCATAATCACAGCGATGGCGACAAAGAAACTTCCGACTAAAGAGTACGAGTTTATGACCAAATCCTGTCATGAATTTTCTAAAAAAGCTCCTGGAAATGTCCTGGAAAATGATACCTTAAAAAGAGTGGGAACCCTGCATTTGTGGTCAGTGTGTGTTTGAGTGGGTGGTGGTGTCTGATCAGCTGTCCTGCATGTGTGTTCAGGTACTAACGGCTGTGCGGTGGACAACGGTGGCTGTAGTCACCTGTGTTTTTGGCGGCGTCAGGCAATCAGCTGCGCCTGTCCAATGGGGATGGAGCTGCTGTCAGACCTGCAGACCTGTGTGGTACCTGAAGCCTTCCTGCTCTTCACCAACAGGTAAAGTCAGCTGGACTTTTACTGTGGTCAGTGAATGTCACATTAGCCTGTTCATATAGCTTTCCATTTAACCCTATAACACCGAAAAATGTCTCCAGTAATGGATAAACTGTCTGTATCCAATGTGGTAGAGTTAAAACTGTACAAAATACACATTGCGTTTATGTCCCCGTGAGATGCAAAATGGCAATAAAGCTGGTTCTGATTCTAATGACCTACACACAAAAATGGGACATATCATCATTCATCAACATTTTTTCAGCTTTTTTTGGCATAAGTCTCTGAAACCACTTCAGTTCTGCACATCCATAACGTAGAATTTGATCAGTCTAATCACAGTAAGTTTACATGCACTTATAAATGAGAGGTATTACCTTACACTCAATAACAATTGAACTGGAGAAATTCGACTTTACATGCACCGTAGAGATTTGAATAATTGAGTCTGGAGAAAGTTAGGAATGACTAAACTTAACGACTGTTGTCGCTTCTGTAAAAAGAATTTAAAGATTGCTGATGTTTTGTCACATTCTTCACTCATCTTTGATAAAAGGAAATCTACACCTCTTCTTCTTCTTCTTCTATGGTTGTTTCTCTCTGAATCGTCGCAGCTTCACTTTGTTACACCCGCCCTCTGACTCTTTACTTCACTTTGATTGGTCGGCCAGTTTCAGGGAAATCTAGCCAAAGGTTCCATTGAGTGAAACTAGACTACTACGGTACCATATTAGATTTGCTGCTGCTAGGGGGTCTAGCGTGGCTAGGCTAGTCAAACTGGTTTCTTAAGCTCTTTGGAAGCAAATGGAACCATTAAAACCAAACCAATGCAATAATATTCATCCCAATATAAAAACTAATTCTGACCTTTGTCCAGTAGTAGTTCCAGGGATACTTTATCTGTCACTGTGCATGTACAAAGTCACTAGTACCTAAAACACAGGTGTCAAATATGCAGCCCAGAGGCTAAATCTAGGCCCCCCAAGGGTGCAGTCTGGCCATCGTGTTGAATTTGTGAAATGCAAAAATAGTTATTAAGATATGAACAATCAGTTTCGTTCAGGTTCCACATTCATACCAATTGAATCTGAATTGGGTCAGAAGCAGTAAAATTAATCTATAAATACTCACAACTTCACATTTTTGTCTTTGTAAATCTTAATATTTTCCACATATTTACACTAAAACAAAGTATAATTTTGAAAATAATTTATATAAACTGAAGAAATATGAAGAATCTGAAACATTTTAAGAAAAGTCATCGCAATTTTAACATTATTCTTCCTGATATTAAATGTTTTGTGTGTTTGTATTTGACCCACTGAGATGTTTAAGTTATAATGAAGATGTAGAAATGATAAACGGATGCAGAATATTGTTAAAATTCTCCTTATTCTTTCACTTTGTTCATGTTATACACTTTGTTTGAAAAGACCATTTGTTGATATAAACATTTTCATTGTTCAATTTTACTTTTTTAACTTTAAGTTTTAGTTTTGACATTATTTCTGTATTATAATTTAAAAAGTTCAGCTTCACTTCAGATCAAATGTAGCTGAACATGGAAGTGAACTAACATGTGTTTGACAGCCCTGGCCTAAAAGATCTAGTAACATATTGAACATTTGAGTTAAACTTCCAGGTGGTAAACATGCTCTGATCTCTACTGTGGCATTTCCTCCTCAGAGATAACATCAGGAGCATCTCTTTGGGAACCAACAGTAACGATGTGGCCATCCCTCTGACGGGCGTCAAAGAAGCATCTGCTCTGGACTTTGACGTCTCTGAACGCAGAATCTACTGGACAGATATACAGGCCAAGGTACGGACAAACCTCACACTCTGGAGTTCACACATTCATCTGAGTTACCTGCTTTTATGCTGCTTTCATGTCCTATGCTAATTATGCTAGCTAGAATAGAATAGAGCATTTTTAATTTTGTTACCCATTTTTCATTTTAGTCTTTTGTCAAAGTTCATTAGTCACTTTTAGTCTTTCAGAAATCATTTTTGTTAGTCATATTTTAGTCGACTAAAAGTCTCAACATTTTACTACTACATTAAAAACAAGGTAATTTAGTCCAGTTTTAGTCAAAACATGCCAGTCTTTTTCTATTTATTTCGGGAATATCCTTGTGTATTAATTCCAGTTGAGTTTTGTTCTACAACTAACATATTGATTATATGTCTGATTGAATTGACTTGAATGAATAAATCCTCAGTGCTTCTTCAAGTTATCAAAAATAGCACCACATAAAAAACATTACAAAACTACAGCTACCTTTATAGCTGAGCAGACACATCGAAATGAAATAAAAAATTGAAGATCACTGTATACCAAAAACCTTCTGAATGAAAACTAGTAGATCGATTCAAAAGAAATATCTGTTACCAGATGGAGGCCTACAGCAGAAAACTACTGTGAAAACATGTATACTGTGCACACTCTATAGCCTATTCTAAATAATAAATCACAACAACCCAAATAGACCTGATTCAAAATAAAAATGGAGGTCTATATTAGAAAGACAATATGAAAACGTGACATTTAATCAGGAGTTGAGGATTATTGGTAGGTCTGTGTTTCAATCCAGAACTAGCATGTGTTTATGACAAACTAAATTTGCAGTGTTACACATAAGGACCTGTTTCCACAGGAAGTCTTTGCGCTAAAATCCTTGCCTCCCTGGCACTTTCCGAGGACGTGTGTTGTTGCTAAGTTACACAAATGTCACACACTTCCGTGTTAGATCCATTGTATGTGTAAACATTAAGACCTTCTTTGTTATCATCATACAAAACTACTTTCATACAATGGACCAGACTCATGCTTTTGCTTTCGCTTCACCAACACTGGCAGTTATCTGGTTCCATTTTTACTTCTGCAACAGAGGTTATGTTTTACCTCGCATTGTTTGTTTGTCTGTTTGTTTGATTGTCAGAAAGATAACTCTTGCTTTCAGAGATGATTGATAGTGTGTCAAGGAAGAAACCATTACATTTTGAGCTGAAACACATAAGTGGTGATATCTCCAAATCCTGACCAGATAGTATCATGCATTTTTTTCATTCACTTTATCTGACCTTCAGACATCAGATGAGATAACACAGATGTCAAGCAAAGTTACAAAACGTATGACCTTTACCTTAAAGCAGGTTATTGACATATTTAGTTAAATCCAATATCTTGTGCTTCATATTTAACATTAGATCTAAGATGTGAAATTTGGTCATTGTGCGACGTCACATAACGTCAGAGTGACGTCATATGTGGTTGAATATTGAAATGACCACTATATTTGAAAAACGGGGCAGAGGATTTATTTCATTTTTCTTTAAAACCCTCTAAGAGATTGTGAATGACCAATAAAATAAATCGTTAGTGAACACTAGTTTACAAATAAGTTACAAACATCCAGACCCAAACCTTAGCAGACTGGTGCTGCTTCACAGAGGTCTGCATTCTCACCGTGATCTAGGTATTATTATTATTATTATTATTATTATTATTATTATTATTATTATTATTATTATTATTATTATTATTATTATTATTATTATTATCTATATTGCAACACATCTCTGTCTGTAGTTTGTCCTGTTTGTCTGTGGAACATCTAACACCTGCACAAATCCAAAATTTGGAGGGTGACTTTCCAGTACTATGGTGGATTGCAGTGCAAAGTTTCACACCATTATAACATACAACAACAAAGATATTGAACTAATTTCATTGCTTTTTTTAATTCTGCCGAAATAAAATAAAAATGCAGCAAAAGAAAATGTTCACAAATTTGCAATTATGCAAATGTACAATAAGTGATTATATATAAATATAAAAGTTACAAAAGTGTGAGAAAATAAAATGCTATGCAATAATAAGTGATTTATATATAATTATAAAATGGGACATTTAGGGTTAGGGTTTGTAACCTCATTCTTTCAACCCCATCCATTACAACCACATGAATTGTATGACCATTAAACTACTGTATATACCATCATTTTCGAATTGCAGTGTTTTCATGCACTCGTGTCGTCTTTGCAGACCATCAGCAGAGCTTATATGAACGGTAGCTCTGTGGAACATGTCATAGAGTTTGGACTGGACTACCCAGAAGGCATGGCGGTTGACTGGATGGGGCGGAACATTTACTGGGCTGACACAGGAACCAACCGGATCGAGGTGGCTCGGTTGGACGGACATTACCGACAGGTTCTGGTCTGCAAGGATCTGGACAACCCACGCTCTCTGGATAATCCACGATCTCTGGCACTGGACCCGGCAAACGGGTAAGACTGAACCCATGCTCATAACCCACCGTAACCTGTTAATTAGTCTGTTTACACTCATCCCATACCTGGCTCCTGGATTATTCAGTTTCTTGGTGAGTAATAGTCTGCATTTTCATTAAACTGAGGATGGAATTCCACAAAGAACCGTCTTAGGCCCCATTAGCCATATGTTTATATGAATGACTTTTCAGATATAGCTCTACAGATGTACGAGGATGGCACTGACCCTGTTTACATCCACAGTGATACTCTGACCATCATCTGATTTGTGGAGTTATCACAGTATTATTGATCATAGCTGTCAAACCCATTTTATTTAAATTAAATTTAATTAAATTTTATTTTATTTATAAAATCACAATGTCGTCTCACAGGGCTTTACAGAGTTGATTGCATAAAACAAACAATCATAGAAATAGATGAAGTACCAAGCATCCCCTTTTCTTAGACCCTCCTCAGCAGGAAAAAAGGATAATAATGCAATAAAACGTCAAAATCATGAAATAAAAAGTGAAAATTCCAAGTGACTCATCACAACCAGAACTAATCCATATATAAGGCGCTCTGGATTATAAAGCACACTTTTGTTTTTGTAGAAAATTAAAGTCTTTTAAATGTACCTTTTCTAGTTTGGAAAATACGGTAAATGAAAACAAAACATGTCGACATTTATATATTGCAAAATGGAGTGGGTGAAGTCAAATGTATTTAATCCCACGCCTTTAACACAAAACAGTCTATGGTTTAACATGAATTATAAATAAAAACATATTAATTAACATTAATATATGAAAAAAAATCATTGACAGTGAACTGTGTGTAGACACTTAAAGAACTGTTACCATAGAAACCTTGTTACTGTGGAGGTGTATTTGTGAGCGGTGAGAGTGGAGCTGTGTCAGTGTTTTGGTATGTAGGAACATCAGCCAGCATCCCGCCCCTTTTCCCCCACAATTCCTTGCCAAGTTAGTGACGATGCTCTTCAACCCATTTGCTAACGCTGTTCGTGTGTGCGTGCGTTGTGTAATGACCTGTGCTAACGTGTTGTAGGATTTAACAGCTGTCAGTCAGCGGGTTGATGTCATGATGTCATGGTGCCCCCGGGTCGTCTGATGTCATTCTACACACATTTGTTCACAATAAAAAAACAATGAAGACTTTGATCAAACACAGGCAGGAGGCGGTGTCGTACGCCTGCACTCACGCTCTCCTGGACTGAACCGGTGTTTTTGTCTCCTCAGGTACATGTACTGGACTGAATGGGGCGGGAAACCTCGCATCGCTCGAGCCTACATGGACGGAACCACCATGGTGACGCTGGTGGACAAAGTGGGCCGAGCCAACGGGCTGACCATCGACTACGTAGACCACCGGCTCTACTGGACCGACCTGGACACGTGCATGATAGAAAGCACCAACATGCAAGGTCTGGACGTGCACTCGCCATCGTCTAGGGCAATTTTTCTGGCAGATACTGAGATTTCAATTTGATTCACGATTTTCTTCCAATCAAATCAAGTTTCAGTGGTTCAGAAATATTTGGAAACATCACAGAAACTATAGTGTTCAAAGATTAAATGACATAATTCACTGACAGTTGGAAGAAAGAGGGGGGAAAAGAAGAGAAAAATGGAGGAAAGGAAAGGGGTGGAAAAATAAAACCTAAAATGAGAAAATGAAATAAAAAGAGGAAAAAGCAAAAAAAAAAAAAAAGAAAATGGAGAAAGCAAAAAATGGGCCAAAAAGAATAAAACTGTAAAAATCGAAGGTGTACATTTGGCCACATTTATCAGTTTTATTATTATTATTACTATTTATATTTTCTAATTGTAATTAAACATTTTCTGACATTTGTTTTCATTTGGGAAGAAAAAAAAATATCAGTTCCGTCTCTAAATATTGTCTTAGGCCTGTATCGATCATTGGCGAAGGCTGATGTAAAAAACAGAAAATAAAAAATCGGTATCGACCGTAAAAAAGTCGACAAAACAAAGTTAGGAGCATTGACAAAAACAACAAAAAACGTAGCTTTGACCATCCCAAAATAGTGTCGACTGAAATCACAATTTTCATTCCAAAACCATCGATTGTTCAGCCCTATCACCACGATTATCCATTTTAATTTATTTAACCTTGATTTAACCAGGAAATATCCCATTGATTCATTCAGTTCAGTTTATTTCCAATGTGTCACAGAGAAAGAAGATAAAAGAATTAAACAACACCTGAACAGTTAAACCCTTCACCACTGTTCAACTACCAAACTTTATCTGCTGTCAGCTCATTTACTGCTGCTCTATGGAAACAAACACACACACACACATTTATCATTATGGATGTAAAACTGACCAATTGATCATGATATTAATTTGAGGTCATATGGCTCAGCTCTACAACACACTCGACTATAAACACATGAGGAACAAAAACATTGACCATATTTCTGGACTATATCTGGACATCTACTGTATTATTAAAAATCTAATAAAAAATAATATACAAGCCGCACTGGGTTATAAGCCACAGATATCTATGTTGAAAACTCATATATTTACTGCATGTACTAGTGATGCGCGGTTAGGGGGTTTTACAGAAATCCGCCCCGCCCAAACCTAAGACGTTGCTCGGCCCGCCCCACCCAACCCGCATGATGTCACGTATCGATAAACCCAACCCGCCCGCTATCAACCCGCGAGCTTAAATTTGGCTCTAAACCAGGGATGGCCAAACCATTCCTAAAGGGCCGGTGTGGCTGCAGGTTTTTGTTCCAACCAAGCAGCAGCACACCAGACTTGATTCAATTAATCAACTGATCTCAGTCTTCAGAGAGTTGATTGGTCAAAATGTGAACTCTTGGTTGGTTGGAACAAAAACCTGCAGCCACACCGGCCCTTTGTGGAATAGTTTGCCTATGCCTGCTCTAAACTCACATAGTACATTCGCAGCATCTTTACCTTGTGCTTCTAATGTTAAAAGTCATGAAGCATAATTTTTGCCTCCTTTCTAACGTCTCAATATGCACTCCAGCACATAAAATAGACTCCACCCACATCATCACTCTATAAAGCCAACACATACAACGTTTCCGTACAACCTTCGCATCGCCTGTTTTAATCTTCTCCCTGATCAAGTCCCACATTTTCACTCTTATCTCTGAGTGTTCAGGGAGATTTGGCGCTAATAACAAATAACAAAAAGTTGGGATAAAAAAGCATTCAAAACAGGAAGTGACGGACTTGCACATGCGCAAGCCGAGCACGCACGCACACACACACACACACACACCTCAGCGGGTATTCATCGTCCCTGACCCGCCCCACCCGCATCCGCAATATGTATTAATACTGCGACCCAGCCCGCCCGACTCGCGGATATCCGCTGGCCAGCGGGTAGCCCGCGCAACACTAGCATGTACAGAAGGATTTTAAACTGTAAATGTAGTTACATGTTTGTACCTGGGCAGATTTTTTTCCTAACAGTGACTTTTAACACGACAGAAACTTTACTCATTAATTTCTCCCGTGCTTTTAATCACAAATCACTTTAATTATCTTCACTGAAACCCATGAAGTCGTCTTCTTCTGTGTCAGAGTTAAACAACCTCAGAACGTCTTCGTCTCATCTGTCTCCATGATGAAGGGCTGAGGATTTGAAAAATAATTAACAGTTGATAATATGTCGTCCGTGTTCTATCTGCTAAAGAAAAAGGATCGTATTCTTCTTTGCATTTATTTTTCTTAGTAGTTTTGATTCTAATTCTGGTTATAGCGCCCCTAGTGGTGGAAGAAAATACAGAATAGCTGCACCTTTGTATAAACCTCATGGTTCAAAACATATTTGCGGCTTATAGTCCAGAAAATACAGTAAAAAAAATTAAGTAAAGCAGGTTTTCACCTTTTCTGTGTGTGTGTGTTCAGGCCTCCAGAGGGAGATCATTGTGGACGACCTCCCCCACCCGTTTGGTTTGACTCAGTACCGGGACTTCATCTACTGGACAGACTTCAACCTCCGCAGCATCGAACGAGCCGATAAACGCAGCGGACTGAACCGCACCGTGGTTCTGCAGGTGTGGAACTGTGGGGGTTTGACAAAATAAAAGGGTTTTAAATGGACCTTATAGTACAGAAAATACCATAATTAAAAAATAATAATAATTAATTCAGCAAAAAAATGTAACTAAGCCAAAAATAAATCTTGAATTAAGTAAAAAGAAAAAAAACACTTGAAAATAATAAGGAATGGAGGGAAAAAAAATCAATTAAGCAAAAAAAAAATTTAAGTAAGACAAAATGTCTATATAGATTATGTAAAATCTATTTTCACCACTATAAGGCTCACTGAGGTTGTTTTTGCCTTATAGTCCACAAAATACCATAATTAAAGAAAAAATATATATTTGGAATTTGGCAAAAAAAATATTGAATCAATCAAAAAAATAAAGGAAACTAAATTAAGCAAAAAAAATAACCCAACTTCAATTAAGAAAACTAACTTTGAATATTGAAAACACAAAAAATTGAATTGAGCAAAAAATATTATCAAACAAAAAATTTTATAGTCCAGAAAATATCGCATTAAAGAAAAAAAGTTTGCAAATAATTTACTAAGGCAAAATCTCAGGGTTTTAAATGTACCTTATAAAATACCGTAATTCACGAAAGTGTATTTTGAATTTAGCAAAAAAATATTGAATCAAGCAAAACAAAAGTTTAATTAGGAAGAAAACACAAGTTAAATTAAGAAAAAAACATTTATTAAGCAAAAAGATAAAAAAAATTATCTTGAATTTAGCAAAAATAACTAAATTTAACTAAGCCAAAAACAAATCTTGAATTAAGTAAAAAAACAAAAATCAACTTCAATTAAAAAAAATATCTTGAATTAAGCAAAAAAAAAAGTCAAATTAAACCAAATGTTACCTTATTTTCCAGACTATAAGGCACACTGTGTTTTTTTTAGAAAATAAGTTTTTTAAGTTTGCCTTATAGTCCAGGAAAACCGTATGCGATTGTGCATCAGATTTACAGGGTTTTTGTTTTGTCTCTGTCCGTGGTGCGTTCAGGGCCAGTTGGAACTGATGCTGGACATCCTGGTGTTCCACTCATCCCGTCAGGACGGAACCAACGAATGTTCCTCCAACAACGGGAACTGCGCCCACCTGTGCCTGGCCACGCCCGCCGGCGCCCAGTGCCGCTGCGCCTCCCACTACACCCTGAACCCCGACAGACGCAACTGCAGCTGTGAGTGAACGCCGCCGGTGTCAGTTTCCTGTCAGTGGCATCATTTCCAGTTGACTCTGTCAGCGTAAAACCACACAGATAACTATAGAAGTAAACATTCTGAGCCACCAACGCACACATTGCACTTTGTAAAAGGTTCCTGGTGTGTTTTCCTGCCGACATAAAGGTGAATAAACATCTGTTAAATTTACTGCCCATTGACAAAAATGGACACGCACTAAAAACTGCCCCAAAGTATGTCCATGTTTTTTTCTGCATGAATCTATGAAAACACTTCAGTTCCAAACCACATATACTACACAAGTGTCAAACTCCAGTCCTTAAGGGACGGTGTCCTGCATGTTTTAGATATTTCCCTCTTCCACATGACTCAGTTTGCAAGGGATAATGTATTGCCCACCCGTTACTATCAGAAAAAAAATATTTTTCAATAGTCACGTCTGGGCAATACATTATCCCACTTATTCTATGGGTTATTACAGTTTATTACTGCTACTACTGAAACAGACTGGATAAAACAGCCGTAACAACGTAGCGAGTATTTAGTTTCAAAGTGGCCGAACTACCTGCGGAGTGATATGGTACTGTGAATCTGAAGTGACAAAACTCGTTGCCATTGGCAACAGGCCTTAATGGCACACCGGGCGGTTATCGAAAAAAATCTGCCTGCTGAATGCTGGGAACGTCCATTCAAAGTGAATGGGAGCTGTCGGAACATTCTAGAGGGCCGTAGAATAAAACCCTTTAACTCCTGAGACTTTAGCATTCTACAAAATAAAAGCTGTATAATATATAGTAAATAAATAAATAAAGTAAGAAAAAATATCTGTATCGATTATATAAAATCTTCCACACTATAAGGCTCACTGAGGTTTTTTTTTCGCCTTACTGTCCAGAAAATACTGTAATTAAGGAAAAAAACATTTATTTTGAATTTGGCAAAAAAAATATTGAATCAAGGGAAAAAAATTAAGAAAGGAAACTAAATTAAGCCAAACAACTTCAAATAAGAAAACAAATATTGAATTAAGCAAAAATTTAATTGAGCAAAAAAATGAATCAAGCAAAAAATCTTACAACAACCGACTGCTTTTTTAACTTTTTTAACTCGTGTGCTTGTGTGTTTGCCTACAGCGCCCTCTAGTTTCCTGCTGTTCAGTCAGAAGGCTAGCATCAGCCGGATGGTTCTGGGGGAGCAGAGCCCGGACATCATCCTGCCCATACACGTCCTGAGGAACGTCCGAGCCGTGACCTACGACCCCTTGGACCGACTGGTCTACTGGCTGGACGGACGCCAGAACATCCGCAGGGCCAGAGACGACGGCACCATGGTAACCGTCCATCGCATAATGTGATCACGTGTCATTAGAGCAGCAGCAGAAGATGTGGTCATAGCGATTGGATCCACGTTGGTCTGGACAACCCACCGCTGTGACGCAGTGAAGCCGCAGTTCAAACAATGCAGCTAATTTTCCTTTCACGCACTAGCAATTGATCTGACCATCAAAGACAGAAATTAGGGACTCAGCAACCCCATCTTTGGAATCGACATAGATCGGCAAAATAATTCTAGATGAAAAAAAATTATAAATTGGCCACATTTTGGCCAATACCGATTAATCGCTGACACCCTTATAATCGGTCAGGTTCTAGTTTTTAGCTCAGAGGCTATTGCTGTCACGCTTCGTCCGTCATCATTGTCATCTCAACAGATTTCAATTGTGATTGATTCATTAGATCTAAACACTGGGCACAAAACTTATCACTTTGTCAACATTTGCCTTTGTAAACAATTTGTTTACAACTTTGTTTATTTTTCCAGTTGCTCACTAAAATCACTACTCTTCGCTCAGTTCTCAACAGATTTCATTTTTGATTGATTCACTGAGTTCAGTTTCAATCCAGTTCAAGTAATTGCCCCAATATTAGTTTGAACCAACAACCTCATGTGTATCATTTAACAGCAGTAATATGTCATGACCCAGTTACCTACTTTTGTTTAGTCAGATGTTACTCCAGAAGAGCTTTGGGGGCTTCCTATACCATTCACACTGTTTTTGGCATTTGTTGATAAAAACACACAGACACACAGTGGGATTGATTTTAGCATCAATTGAATGACTCCCTTTTGTTGATAGTAAGACATCACAGCTGTGAGGACCTGATGAGCACAGGTCATCAGGCGCACTATGTTTTTGCACTAAAACAATAACAAGGCAGTCAGAGACAGCAGACCTCCACTAAGGCTTGATATGTCGCCATATGAAGTCACAACATGACGTGTTTGAACAATAAATGTTGACCCATCTGATGTCCGAAGGTGAGACGAAGTGAATGCAAAAAAACCACCAGATTCTATCTTGTCTGAATCCTGAGACATTACCACTGATGACCTTTAACCTTCATTGCTCAAAGTCTAATTGGTTCTTCCTTGACCCATTATCTATCATTCCTGAAAGTTTCATCAAAATCCATCTAGAACTTTTTGCATAATCCTGCTGACAGACAAACGGACCTGAATGTAATCCCTCGTTGGAGGAGGGCAGACCTCTCCTCCAAGGCAGCCCTCCCCCCTCTGAATGAAAGGTTTGTCTGTCTGTCTGGTTGTCAGTCACATTACTCAAAAAGTTATGGATGGATTTTGATTAAAAAATTTCAGGATGTGTTGGGAGTGTCACAAAGAACAAAGGATTACATTTCCGTGGTGATCCGGAAGAGATCCTGGATTCTGGATCACTTTGAAATATTACATTGCGGTAAATGGAGAATACATTTCAAAGTGTTCCAGAATCCAGGATCCCTTCTGGATCACCACCAAAATGTAATAATTTGTCCTTGTGGCACCCCCAACAATTCCAACAATTTGATCAAAATCCATCCATTACTTCTTGAGTAATGTTGCTGACTGACTGACAGACAAACAAGCTCCAGTGAAAATATTACCTCCTTGGTGGAGGTAAAAATGTGGAGGTATCATTATATATAGATTATTATATTTTCATTTTACTGGTTCGACCTATTGGAGATCAAATAAAGAACCTGACACCCCTGGTATAAACGGTATAATCCACTGTGCTGATGTTGAATTGAGTCTGAGCCGATGCTTTGGTTCATTGTTTTTTTCAGTCCCACATGATCCTGAGCAGCGGCACTCAGGCCGTGGAGAACCAACTGCACGACCTGAGCCTGGACGCCTACAGCCGCCACGTCTACTGGACCTGCGAGATGTCCAACACCATCAACGTCCAGAAGATGGACGGGCCCACGGTGGGCGTGGTCCTGAAGGACGACACAGACAAGCCCCGGGCCATCGTGGTCAACGCTGAGAAGGGGTGGGTTTGAAGAGTTCTGCACAAATGTCCTTTATTTATTCATTAACCTTTAGTTAACCCTTTACCTTCCTGGCTGATTTATCTTAAAACACCTGAAAAATTAAAACTGCAGCTGTTTGGATTCAGATTAAAGAATGGACTCTTTATAAATGAAACCACCTTGGAGTTTGGACTAAAACACTGACTTTTATTGTTGATTTAACAGAGAAAATGATGGAGACTGAAAAACACTCATACATGTAGACCCCCCCCCTTGCCTTAATTTTGGCCAAAAATACACTAAAATGCAGTAAAAATGTACTAAAATACCCTATAAATATTGTAAAATGCCCTAAAAATACAGAAAAAATTTAAAAGAAATGTACTAAAATGGCCAAAAATACACTAAAATGCACTAAAAATAAAGAAAAATGTAGTATAATGATCCAAAGTCCACTGGGTCCCATTGGGTTTGGTCAAATATTCCCACCTCTATATTAAACCCATCATAAGAATCAGCTTCTCCATCTGCTGACGGCATTTTCACACACTGGAACATCTGTAACTTCTGTAATTGTACATCAAAGAAAGTCACGTTGTAGTGTGTAATGTGTTTTTAGTTTTTTTTTTTCACCTTTGTGCGTCCCAATCTGTAGGGAAAGATTTGACTTCTCACTTCATTTTCGAGGGATGACTCACATTTGAAGTCCACTCCAAACAAAGTGAAGTGGAAGTGTTAATAATAGGACACGGTCAAAGTGTTGACTCTTCAGGTGACTCGTGGGGACCTGTGTATAGAGTCATTAGGCCTCTTTTGATGTTTATATCATTTTCCTACTGTCCACAAAGCTGTCATGATAAAAGTGTAGGATGTTTCACATGGTTTTGGAGCATTTTGACTGATGGGGACGGACTATGACGGCGTGTGTTGGCGTCCCCTGCAGGTACATGTACTTCACCACTGTGCAGGAGCGCTCAGCGAAGATCGAAGGAGCCAGTCTGGACGGAACGGAGCGGGAGTCGCTGTTCACCACAGGACTCATCAGACCAGTGGCTCTGGCGCTGGACAACAAACTGGGAAAACTGTTCTGGGTGGACGCCGACCTCAAACGCATCGAGAGCAGCGACCTGACGGGTGAGGACACGCCCACACACGCACACAAAAACAGGAAGTGTGTTCATGAAACACCTTCCACAGGCTTTTGCTACTGATCCATCCAAATCGGTATTTTTATTTTTTTTAATTACCAAATTTTTTCACAAAAAACAAAAACAAAAACCGCAAATGTGTAGAATAAGAAAATATATAAACAAAAATAACCAAAATAATGACTAAAATTAACAAAAATAAAGAAAATATTCAGTAAAGTGAACAAAAATGACCAAAATATTCAAGAAAATGAACAAAAATTACCAAAATCATCAATAAATTGAACAAAAATAACCCCAATGAACAAAAAATGACCAAAATTCTCAATGAACTGAACAAAAATTACCAAAATCATCAATAAAATGAAAAAAGGACCAACTTATTCAGTAAAAATGAACAAAAATAACCAAAATGATCAATACATTTAACAAAAATGATGAGTCCAGACTTATCTTGGAAACTTGATCCAACCATCAGTTTTCTTTATTATTAACACACATGTGTTAGTTTGATTCCAGAAGCTTCTGACTGTAAACCAGTGTTTTCATAACAATAATAATGAACAAATTGTGGTTGAAAAAACAAATGACATGGTTCAGTTTAATAATCAAGTACACTTTAGTCGTTGACATTATAGACAAATGTTCCAGTGTGTAGAGTTCAGATGTAACAGTGCTGCCCTCTGCTGCTCCACTCATGTAACTGCAGAAACACTATTCAGATGTTCACTTTCTTTAACACTTATAAATTAGATTTAATACACTGTCCGTCTAAAACACCCAGTGTCACCTGCACCACCTGAGTGGATTACACCACACATTTACTTTGACTTTTTTAACCACATGATGCGTATGTAGTGTCACAATAAGGTCTATTGTATTTGTTCTCATCAATAGTTGCATTAGTTTTTGATTATTGATGATGATGGTCAGACTGCTGCATCATCCCAAACTAGAGTCTGGACTTTTTGGAGGTTATTGTTATTATTATACATATTGACCTGAAGAAAGTTGAGTAAACTGGAAATGACCTTTGACCCGCAGTGACAAAGATGTAAACCTACGTCCTATTTGGGAAAACTAAGAGGGTCACCCTAAGACCTGAAGATATGATGACAGAGAAAATTGGCGTCATATCATACCATAACGATCTTCAGTCCAGTGGACATGTTTGTTTGGGTTGGATTAATTGTCAGTTTATTCAGTTTTGCTTCAGGTTAAAATTGGATAAAATGGCTGTTATCTGTTTTATCTATTATTAATTTAAACACTAAAAGGAAAACTGAAAAAAAAAACACCTCTTTATCCATTTTTTTATTTTGGTTTTGGAAACAAATAATAAAGAAATTATTTGTTGTTTCATTGTCTTATTTTTGGTTTTATTTTGAAAAACAAATGAACAAATGATACACGGATTATTTACCCATGGAAGGATCTGAACTATTAGCTTAGTTACACTCTGTGTGTGTGTGTGTGTGTGTGTGTGTGTGTGTGTGTGTGTGTGTGTGTGTGTGTGTGTGTGTGTGTGTGTGTGTGTCTGTGTCTGTGTCTGTGTCTGTTTGTGTGTGTGTGTGTCTGTGTCTGTGTGTGTGTGTGTGTGTCTGTCTGTTTGTGTGTGTGTGTGTGTGTGTGTGTGTGTCTGTCTGTTTGTGTGTGTGTGTGTGTGTGTGTGTCTGTCTGTTTGTGTGTGTGCGTGTGTGTGTGTGTGTGTGTGTGCCAACTGCTGGAATCAAAATCAAAGGCGATGCAGTGAAATACTGCATGTGACTTTTTATGGATGAGTAGTGAATTAATTTAATTTGTTTAAATTGTCTCAAACTCAATATATACACAAATATACATCCATTTAAATAATGATTCTAAACATATGTATACTTTATAGATCTATATATCTTAACAGTTAAAATGAGAACAAACCTATATTCCAAATGTCCAGATGATGAACTAAATAAACTAAAGCTTATCACATCCTGCCTTTACTTCCAACAACATTCATATATATATATATATATATATATATATATATATATATATATTATATATAATATATATATATAATATATATATATTATATATATATGTATATATGTATATATGTGTATATGTATATATATATATGTGTATATGTATGGATTCATTCTGGTTGTGACTTGGAATTTTGACTTTTTATCTCCTTAATTTGACATTTACGAAGAGAGGGGGGAGAAGTCCCCATCAACCGCCCAAACAATTACACATACCATTCATTATTATTAATCACCAATCACCACTTTGTTACTTATTATTATTATTATTATTATTATTATTATTATTATTATGCTTTAGTACCAGGTGGGCCTTTCAATAGTAATGTGTAATTATTTACTGCAGTGAGACCAAAGGAAACTGGGTCAGAATGAAGTGACTGAACATGTGTGTGTTCTGTTCAGGAGCCAATCGCATCGTGCTGCAGGACTCTAACATCCTGCAGCCCATGGGCCTGACGGTGCTGGGAGAACATCTGTACTGGATCGACCGGCAGCAGCAGATGATCGAACGAGTGGACAAACTGACCGGAGAAGGACGGACGCGCATCCAGGGCCGGATCTCCTACCTGACGTCCATCCACGCTGTGGAGGAGATGGACCCCCAGGAGTTTGGTAGGAAGTGGATCACAAACTGCATCTGTTTAAAAGAACCAACAGCAGCTTCAACTGCAAAGAAAGAACACATAGGAACAGGTGTCAAACATGAGGCCTGGGGGCCAAAGGTGGCCCACCAAAGGGTCCAATCTGGCCCGTAGGATGAATAACACTGAAGATATTAATGATGTCAAATTGATTTTAATTCAGGTTCTACATACTGAATAATTAGATGTACGTTGGGTCAGATCAGTAAAATATAATCATAATTATCTATAAATAATGAAAACTGCAGATTTTTAATGTAAAAAAAGGCAAATGACATAAAAATCTTTATATTAACAAACCATCCTATTACAAAAACCTGAACAAATATGAAGCAGCTGAAATATGTGAAGAGAAGTAAGTGTCATTTTACAAATATTCTGCCTGTTACTAAATGTTTAGTGTATTTATAATGTAAACACATGTGCAGATGACAAACTGACAAACTGAGGCAGAAAATGATGAAAAATGTCACTTGCTTTTCTGAACACGTGTCCAGGTGTTGATGTTCTTCACATTTTTAGGGAAACATAGATGTAAATATTATCCTAGAGTTCACATCAAAACACACAGAGAGGCTTCATTCAGTTTTTATTTTCCCAAATTATGGAACAGTCGACCTGAGGGTCTGAGCTCCACTGACACTGTTCAACCTGTTTTATTTAAATTATTACTTTTAACATAATTTCATTCTGCTGTTTATTTTTCTTGTATTACTATCTAGTTAGTTATTTATTTTCATATATATATTTATATATATATATTCAGCCGAGAACCGATGCGAGCCCAGAGGGCAAAAATGGACAGTGTGGTGGGGCCTGGTGACACCAACAGGGAGGCACCCCCGCACACCCGCCGCACCGGCCCCGGGCGAGCGCAGTACACCCACAGCCCCGGCCCCCCCTGCAATGCGCCCCAACACCCCACCAGGACAGAGCCACCACACGCCACCAGCCCGCAATACAGCCACAGCGGCCACCAGAACGGCCAATCCAGCCCTAGCAGCCCCCCAAGAACCATCGCACCAGCTTGGACCCCACGGGGAAGCAGGAGAAACCCCCCCCGACCACAGCCCCCAGCCACAGCAACACGGATGGTAGTCCACCCCCGCAACCCCATAGCCACAAGGGGCCCGGGTCCCACCAGCGAGGCCATATTAGTGAAACCCCCCCCCATTACTCCCTATTAATATGTGTAAGTGTAAGTGTTTTAACCTTTGACCTGCTCCAGCGTCTCCACTGACTGTCCCTCCTCTTTCTCCTCCTCCTCTTCCTCCCCAGCATCTCACCCTTGTTCCCGTGACAACGGAGGATGTTCTCACATCTGTATCGCTAAAGGTGACGGTACGCCGCGATGCTCGTGTCCCATGCACCTGGTGTTACTGCAGGACCTGCTGCACTGTGGAGGTGGGTTACCATGACAACAGGCACAACACAAAACCAAAATAATCAATATGTGTTTAGAGCCCAATAAATATTTGCAAAAACAAGCAGCTCCTATAAACCAAAGTAGTTGTTTTAGTGCAGGGGTCTCAAACATGCAGCCTGGAGGCCAAATGTGGCCCGCTAATGGTTCCAATGCAGCCCGATAATACATTTACAAAGTGCTAAAACTCCACTAGCATAGTTTTTAATCTCTTCTTGAGTATTTTAGCACATTTTTGGGGAATTTTTGTTTTTTTTTGCTGCTTTTTTAAAAGATCTATCTGTATCTTGCTGCTCTAATGTGTCATGACGGTGGACTGCTCCGCCCCTTTCTTCCCTCAGACCCGCCCACCTGCTCCACAGAGCAGTTCACCTGCTCCACAGGTGAAATCGACTGCATCCCCATGGCGTGGAGGTGTGACGGATATCCCGAATGTGATGACAGCAGCGATGAGGAGAACTGTCCGGTGTGCTCCGCCTTCCAGTTCCAGTGCGATAAAGGAGGCTGCATCGACGCCCAGAGACGCTGCAACGGAGAACCCGACTGTGCCGATCACTCTGATGAACAGGACTGTGAGAGTAAGTGTTCTCCTCATGTGGACACGACCAGCTTCTAATCACTGCCAAATGATCAGCAATATTTCATTATTGGTTTTAGTTCTAATGACCTCACATATGCATTTAGAGCTAATCTGGACGTGAAGCTGATTCTCCGGAAACTTGAAACTATTGTAATGATGCGATGACTCGGCACAATAATGCTAACTGTAGCATTAGCTATTATGACCTAGCTAAATAATGACCTTTGTGACATTCTGAAAAATAATACCCTATTACTAAACAAATTGAAAATTAAAAACACATTTTCATTATGAAATGCTGACTGCTAATGCTAATGCTAACCCTCTATGGGACTTAAGGAAATCCATAAAAAATTCAAATGAATTACTTTTGATTTTAAGTGTATTAAGGCCTAAAGTAAAAATTTTTATCTATCTA
>CM035788.1:45888148-45910648 GCA_020466265.1 Siphamia tubifer | reverse complement strand
GGGTCCACCTGCGTCTGCCAAAACACAAATGAACCGTGATTCACAAACAAACACTTTTATTTCTGCACTTTAAAAAGTTTCACACGACAGAAACGTTAACCCAGAAAGCTGAGAAAAAAACATTTTATAGGTTTTAACAGAATCAGAAGCTGCTTTTGTCATTTGTCGTATCACAAAGACATATCAAATGAAATGGGTAGTTTGCTTGGCCTCTCCAAAATAGGGATGGTGAAATTTATTTTTAAAAATCGATCATTGAGCCTCATTAACCGGTTGAAGTTGGTCACACACTTCTCCTTCTAAACACGAGTCACACTGCGAGGTTGAGCGACGTTATGTTAAAGTCATTTTAAACCGTCACACATAGAGAAAACATTCAATGTTCCAGTAAATTCTGTTGCTAAATATGGTGTAAAAACCCTTATCGATGTCCACCAGACTGCATCAGTTCTGCACAAACTCATTCTGTCCTATCATGTCATTTTCAGTAGGTCTGTCAGATGGATAACACAGCTCATCCACCACACTTTTGGTTGTCATGGTGACAACTTGCTGTCCCAGTCTCTAGCTTTATAACCTACACTACAATGAAACAGAGTTTGTGCAGTGGAATGACTGGTGTCGTTTTTAAACAGACGGCCAAAAATTATGACTGGACAACATTGATGCGGTCAAGCATCGGTCAAACAGTCATGGGTTAACATGCAGAGATGGTAAAAGTACTCACATTCTGTACTTAAGTAGAAGTACAGCTACTTGTGTGGAAAAATACTGTAGTAAAAGTACTGATTCAACTCCTTTACTTGAATAAAAAAGTACATCTTCTCAATTACAATAAAGTACAAAATTAAAGGTAAAACTTTTTTTAATGCAATAATACTTATTTAACCAAAAGTTTCAAAAGTATCTCAAATAAACCCTTTAAAAGTGAGTTACTATGTAGATATTATATTTGATCAGGTCACAGTACACAGTTTTGTGGGTATGGGCAGGAAATTTAGGAAAAATGAAAAAGAAAAGTCACAATTGTCACAAAAAAAGTTCTAAATATGGGATCAAAGATGCATAATTTTAAGATAAAATGTCAAAATTATGAAATGAAATAAAATGTCAGAATTATGAGATAATAGTCATATAACTATAATATAAAGTCAGTTTTTCTCTTCCACTGATTTTCTCTCTGAAGTGACTTATTTTTTTTTTACTGTTTAGTTTGTAAGTATTTTGAGAATGTAAGGAGTATAAAGTACAGATATTTATACAAAAATATAGGGAGTAAAAGTAAAAAGTTGCCAGAAAAAGAAATATTCAACTAAAGTACAGATACCTAAAAAAAATCTGCTTAAGTACAGTAACGAAGTACTTTTACTGAGTTACTTTCCACCTCTGTTAACATCCGTACTCCATGAAACGATGCTACCAATAATATCAAAGAAAAGACAAAGAATAAACATAACAGAAGATAATTCACAGTAACTACAACTTCCATCCTTAGAAATGTTTTAATTTTATTCTTTGTATTTACAGACGTGTTTATCAGAGGATCAGTGGAGATGTTAAAGCTTCTGCATCAAAACAGGATTTAGTTTCGTTTTCTTGAACAATTTTCTTTGACGTCAAACTTCCAGATGTGGATGAAACGCACTGATGTTTCAGTTTCAGTGAATCACGGCACATTTGTAAACCTGGTTTTGGCAGAATGTTAACTCCACCTCCCATCAGGCTGAACCCCCACCCCCCACCCCGTGTCCCAACCTTCCTTCCTTCCTCGCTGCGTCCTCATTGGTCGAGCAGCGGCAGGACTGTACATAGTGTTAAAATAATATGAACACAAATCAGAGGAATTATTTTACTATTGTATTCATGCTGGCTGATTCAGTTCCACGGAGGAAAAAAGAAGAAAAGAAAAATGGACATGAACTCATGAGTGGATGGATGAAAGGATGGATGGATGCATTGGATGGTACTGGATGGGTGTATGAATGATGGTTGGATGAAGGTGTGTATGTGTGTTCTTCAGTGCGTCTCCATGACCAGATCCCAGATCAGCCTTAGACTCGTCCTCTGTGAATTCACCTGTCATTTCAATTGGGACATTATTCAGTTGAATGTGGGGGCGTGGTCAGCCCTGCACCCCTCCCACCACCACCACACACACACACACACACACACACACACACACACACACACACACCTCCTCCACCTACCTGTCAAAGCCCCCCCCCCACTACCGAATCAAACCAAATGTGTAAATGTCCTGTACATACGTGTAATGAAGTCCAGTGTTTGAGACGTGAATGCCAGCGTTGTTTGTCCTGGTCCCGTTTTTACCAAAAGGACGTTTGCTGCTATCGTGTACAAAGTCAAAAAACGGTTCAAGTACTTCTGAAAACACAAAACTACGCCCAAAAGTACCACTGACTGTAGATCATGAAGCTATTTTACACTTCATAACAAATTATTCTTATAGCAACTTTTCATCTGTTATATATATGTGTGTGTGTGTGTGTGTGTGTGTGTGTGTGTGTGTGTGTGTGTGTGTATGCACATGCATGCTCATGCGTGTGTGTGTGTGCACATGCATGCTCATGCATGTGTGCGTGTGTGTGTGTGTGTGCGTGCACATGCATGTGTGCGTGTGTGCGTGTGTGTGTGTATGTGTGTGTGTATGTGCTCATGCGTGTGTGTGTTTATGTTGAAATAGTGAATGACTGAAGCTCTCAGGACTCGGACCATGTGACTTCAGAGTCAAACATCTTCCCGCTCCCTCTTCCGTCTGCAGCGGCGCTCCTTCACACAGGACGTGATCTTCCACTAATAATCCATTTACAACAGGGCCGTCACACACTCATATGAGCTCGGGGGGCCACATTCAGCCGAACAGGAAACAAAAGTGGGCCAGGAAAGTAAAACTACATTTAAAAAAATAGTGTTTTCAGGCACAACAAACCCCGCCCCCTCACACACATTTGACATGATTGGCTGTAGCTGTTATTGTGAAAACACATTTTGGTGACTGTGACCTTTGACCTACATTCACCAATATTTAATGGGATCTATTCTGAACCACCTCACACCTTCACTGAAAATTGACTGCACATTGGTCCAGTAGTTTTTGTGTAAAGCTGCTGATAAACAAAGAAATGAAAAGTCGTGCATAGCACGATATTTGACCAAATCAAATCATATTCAAATAACAAACATGTCAAGGACATGGGGTTATAAGTAGATAATGCACATTTCGAAACTCGATAAATGACACATCATTCTTATGTTTGACATACTTTCAATGATGTTGTCACAATTAAACTTTCATCATGGAAGTTGAACTCACAGTTAAGTTGAAATCTTAAATAGAACATAAGTTAGAGCAGAAATATTTGTTCACCTTTCTGGATACTTTGACCTTGACCTTGAAATTAGGGACTTTGGGTCAAGTACGTCAAGTTCCTTTGTCCTTCTCAACTAAATGTTCAATCATTGTAGGATTTGAATGAAAATAAGTTTTAGCCACAAAATCAGTTTTTACATCATAATACGTCATGATGACATCATATCCATTAAATGGATCCTGAAAGCACTCTTTATTAGCTTTAATCTGAGGTACTACTTGATATGGTGCAAACGTAAACAAAAACTATTTGGTCAACTTTGACCCTGGGCACTGACCATGAAGGTCAAGTCTTTAATAGACAGTGTGTTTACTCAAGAAGTTTGAAATCAGTCACATTAAAACTGTTCAAGTACTGGACACTGACCAATTTTTATAGAGCTTGATCTGTGACCTAGATCCACAAAAATAGATCCCGTACTGCAGGTGATAGACATTAAACTTTTCATGACATTACAGCCAATTTGCTCCAGAAATCTATCAACATACTTCACCAAAGTTGGTCAAGTAACAAACAAACTGAACCAAAAACAATAGCCCCTCCCCTTAACCAGACAGACATCACACCTGGGTCAAGGCTAACAGCGCTAACAGGGTGAAAGTGAGTGAGTGGATGTAACCTCTATAGGCCTTAGATTAGTCTGATAATCTGAAGCATTGACGCTAAAAACATTCATCTAGTTCTGAAACCCTTCTGGATACTTTTAATAGTTTTAAAGATTTAAAATAAATCCCATTGTTCCATAGTGGCATCTTTCTTCAGGATCTGATACAGAAGAACACTTCATTGGTGGTTTATGTGTATGTATATATATATATATATATATATATATATATATATATATATATATACCCACGCTCTATGGGGCTGTGGGTTTTAAAGATTGAATTGTAAAAGGTGAAATGTTCATCGTATTAGACATTAATTTTAGAAAATACGTCCATTATAAATAAATGGGTAAATCCTGATCTTTGATCATTTTTGGAATCTAGATGGATTTCCAGAACATTCTCTCAATTTAATGGGAACTCACTGGGTTTAATACCCATGTCCAAAAATGATTTTAGGAAGATCCAACCACAGCAGTGTAATCCTGCTGACAGACAGACAGATAGACAGACAGACAGACCAAACCCAGATTATACCTCCATGGTGGAGGGAATAATGAAAAAGTTAAATTCCATAATGAAAATGTTTACATCTCCAAATTCTGATTGAACATAACATGAATTGACATAACATAACACATATCTTAAGAAAAATGAGTGTGATGTTAATATTACGCCATAATTAGTCATTTATACATGTGACTCACACCTGATCAGCGGATCAAACAAATACACAAAATATTAAATAAAAGGGAGAATATTACTATAATTCCACACACTTCTATTAAGACGTTTCATGTTATTGATATTGTTTGTAAAAGGTTAATCTGTAAATGTAAACAGAATTGTGTAATTTTCCTTTTTTTTTTAAATACTAAAACAGGTTTGGTGTTTTACTATTCTGACCCACCTTAGATTGAATTGACCTAAAACGATTTTAATATCATTAAGTGTTAATTATCTTCAGTGTTATTTTCACAAATTCATCCCAGGGCCAGATTGAACCCTTTAGGGGTCCAGATTTGGGCCCCCAGGCCATATGTTTGGTACCTGTGGTTTAATTCATTAACTGGGCATAAATCACATGTTTAAAGGTCAAAGGTCAGTGTGGACAGTCTATTCATCAGGAGTATTAGTGGAAACATATGTCGCTTTTTAGTTTATTTTTGTAAAAAGGGCTAAAACCACCACATTTTGTGTTTGTTACTATAGAAACATCAGCCAATGGAAGCACTTAATGTGAAAACCTTGGGTCCAGTCCACGTTCACAGCTGCTAAATATACAAAAAATAAGTAAATAAATAAAAATTACGGAACTGGAAACCGTTAACGGCAGCGGTTCTGTAAACCATCCTGTTCACATGTTTGTGTTTTTATTCAACAGTCGAGCACTTAGTGAAAACATGTGACCATCAGCTGATCCTTTACGCAGTACAAGACCCAGCTGGATTTTACCCACAATGCACCAAAACCAAAAACTGAGCGGTGGGCGGAGCTTCAGTGCCAAACCCTGAGGACGTGTGTCGAGTCAGAGCCAGTTTTAGATCATTAGTTCTTTAGTGAAGGGACGGTTTGAACGTCTGGAAAAGCAGCTGTTTCCACGTTTTATTCTTTAGAGACGTTGAAAACGCGCCGCGTATTAGATCCTCGGTGTCCGTCCACGACCCCGGATGCCTGCAAGCGTCCACATCGTCCCCGTTCGTCACCGCTGCTGGTCTGTCTAGACATGGCGTCTGGCGTCCTGGGCATGGGCGTCGTGCGCGGACGCCGTTTGAGGTCAAACTCACTCGAACCCTGTTTTTGTGGATTTGTCGTCTGGGCTAAAAATGCTTTGTGTAATTTACACTTGTGACTTTTTTGTATCAAAAGCATTTTTATATAATAAAGGTTCTATTTTAAAGAGTTTCTGCGTCTGTCGAATCTTTAAAGTCATTTCTATCCTTTTTCCTTTCTTTTATGGATGCAGACATTTCTATTTTATGCATTTATTACATCTAGATCACATTATTGCAACTCCTTACTTGTAACGTGTCCAAAATATTCCTTAAAAAACTTTCAATTTGTTCAAAAGCCCAGGGGGGGTACGAATGAGTTTTGGAAAAAAGACACAAAAACACCTTATATACCTTGAAACACTCCTGGAAACACTCCAATGGGCATAAATAATGATTTAAGCACTTTTTAACCACATTTGAAGATGGTCCAAAATGACTGTTTGACCATTTAAACACTAGGGGGTGTCGATGAGTTTAGGAAAAAAAGGCTAAAGACACTTTAAACACCCCTGGAAACGTGTAGAGGAGAATAACTGATGATATAGACCAGTGGTCCTCAACCCCCGGACTGCGGACCGGTACCAGTCCATGGACCAATTGGTACCAGGCCGCCAGCTGCCTAATAAAGAATTAATTATTTCTCTTGCATTCATTACCTGAGTCTGAACAATGTTTTATTTTGAAAAATGACCGGATTCTCTCGGTTACATCTCTCTCACTTGAATGCCAAAAATGTAACCCCCATGTTAGCAAAGTAAGTAAGAAACAGATGTCTGTGGAAAGTTTCTTTTTGAAGAGGAAAAGGCCGGAAGAGACGGAAGAGCCTCCAACTTCCAAGAAAAGGAAAGATTTTAACAAACAATCCCAGGAGTTGTACTTGAAATATGGATTTATGGTGACAGGTGATTCCCACAGACCAAGCTTGCTCTGTAATTTGCGGCGACTGTTATGAACAATCTACGTAACCCCCCCCCCCCCCCCCCACACACACACACACACACACACACACACACACACACACACACACACCGGTACGGTTATAAAAAGGTCAGGGACCACTGAACTATACTATCCATACATAACCCTTTAACCCTAGTCCTAGTATAAGTGAACATACTAATTATTTGTGTTCGTACTCGTCAGTTCAGTCACACTCCTCTTTACTTTAATACTTTTTCCTCACAGAAAAAAAATAAGCCGTTATTTTTTTTTTTTCGTTGGTAAAATTTCCTTAGATTCTTCCAATATGTGCAAATGTTAAAAGTGGCAAATTTCTTCAGGAACTTAAAGACTTTCTCCATATTACCGACTTCTACTGTGTTGATGTTTAACAGGAAGTTCGGTAACACTCCTCTGACGTATTTCTTCTTATTGTTACAAAATGCAGCCCAACAAACCCTAAAGCTGTGAAAACTGAAGCCTTATTTTCTGAATTTAAACTCTCAAATTTTGCATTTATTTATTTATTTATTCCTCTGTTGTCTTGTTTTGAGTTCATTCCTTGTTTCTCTTGTTGGAATCCATTGATATATTTCGGTACTACTTATAAATGAAGTGTTTTGTTTTTTAACCGGAAGTAAAAGAGCGTGACTCAGCCTCTCCATACTCCCGATTTCCCCGGGAACTGACGAAGCCAATTGGATTTGAGTAAATTTTTGATTGACATGTTCTCTAGCGAATGAAACACTGAACAGAATGACGTCGTCACTCATGGGAAAAACTCAGAACATGGAAACAAAAGCCCGTGGTAAAAGCAGAACCCAAACACTGCTGACTGTTCGCTGCTCGTGCAGCCTTGTGGGAAATATTGAAAGTTCGAGGTTTCCGTAAATGTTTAACTTTACAAAATGGCGGAATTGACTGAGGAATGTAAACATACGTTCGTGGAGACTATGCATCTCTGCATTTGTGAGGACACGGACGAGGAGGAGGACAGTAATACCACCTTAAATAAACCAGTGGAGGACAGTAATACCACCTTAAATAAACCAGTGGAGGACAGTAATACCACCTTAAATAAACCAGTGGAGAACAGTAATACCACCTTAAATAAACCAGTGGAGGACAGTAATACCACCTTAAATAAACCAGAGGAGGACGGTAATACCACCTTAAATAAACCAGTGGAGGACAGTAATACCACCTTAAATAAGCCAGAGGAGGACAGTAATACCACCTTAAATAAACCACAGGAGGACAGTAATACCACCTTAAATGAACCAGAGGAGGACAGTAATACCACCTTAAATAAACCAGTGGAGGACAGTAATACCACCTTAAATAAGCCAGAGGAGGACAGTAATACCACCTTAAATAAACCACAGGAGGACAGTAATACCACCTTAAATAAACCAGAGGAGGACAATAATACCACCTTAAATAAACCAGTGGAGGACAGTCATGTCTCCTCAACTGATGGAGAGATTGAAAATATATCTGGGGGAAGAAAACAACATCCTACTTGACATGTAAATACTTGGAATTAAATTATATTTTCATATTTGGAATTATATTTTTAGTAGTGGACACTCGCAGAGGGCTGCTTCATTCCCAAGGAGTTGAATTCATCAAGCCTCGATCAGTCCTCAATGAGGTCACCAAGTGGGTCGAACTACAGAGAAGGACCACCAGCACCACAGAGGCTCACAAGCTTCCAACCAGAGGGCTACAGAGTCCCAAACGGAAGAAGATCCAACCATCTTCCATCAATGCTACACCGCGCATCAGATTGGGAGTTGCGGGTGGATCTTAAGAAGAAACTGGTCTTTCCTCAGGAGGTAGTGGCAACTACCATCTGACCGGACATGATCCTTCTTTCCAGGAGCTCCAAGTCCATCATTTTAGCCGAACTCACTGTTCCCTGGGAAGACAGGCTTGCCATATCCCATCAGGCAAAGAAGGCTAAGTACCAGGACATTGTGGATGAGGCGACCATCTCTGGGTGGCATGCCACCCTCTACCCAATTGAGGTTGGGGCTCGGACATCTATCCGCAGTTTCCTGCAGAAAATCGGACTTCACTCAAAACAAGTACAGAAGGCCATCAAGGAGATAGCCACAGTGGCCAAAAACAGTTCCAGGTGGCTGTGGCTGTCAAGAAGCCGTAGATGGACCCCTTCTGCAGGTGAAGGCTAACTCAGCCCTTGCCGCCCCACTCCAGAAGAGGTGTACAGGTAAAGGGGCGAAACACCTGTGACCCTGAGATACCTACTGAGGATGCAGAAGGGGTCCCTAGGATCACCATGACAACACCAGCCAGACCCGTAACATTCACATCCATAGTTGCTCCTGCAGTCTCTGCTTGTAACAAAGCACCTTCTGTGTTTATTTCATCGTTAGTGTATCATTTATTAACAGATAATTATTTTGGAGAATATACATTTTGTAGCTTTGCTTATTTGTTACTGTGATTCTGGCCACATGTTGAGGGGGGGGTTGTTTACCTACCCACCCACCCCACACACACACACACAGAGCACCTTTTTTGCTTGTTTGTTTGTTTGTTTGATACTGTGGTCAACAGGGGCAAAAGCTGCAAACACAAGAAAGATGCACAACCAAAAACACAAACACAACTAGAAAAGCACTCTGAGAGCGCAGACCTCCACCAAGATATAGACCCCGCCCAGATCACCACCAAAATCTAATCATTTCCAGATCTCCCCATTACCAACCTACCCTGAAAATTTCATCAAAATCTGCCGATAAGTTTTCAAGTTATCTTGAACACAGACAGACAAACAGATAAACGCCGGCAAAAACATAACCTCGTTGGCGGAGGAAACAAATACAAGAGAAAAATGCTGCAAATTCACTCCACAACAAAACGGATGTTCACCAAAATAAAATGGAAGAAGAAGAAGGTGGTGAATGAAGACGAAGTTGAAGTTCATTAATTTAAGAGATTAATGTAATGTTATGTTTACACTTGACCATAATCTGCTACAATATGAGAAGGTAAGTACGGCATCAGTATGTTGCATTTTTTTTGTATTAAATTGGCGACACTGCTCTACACTTTTCACCTTCATCTCTTAAATTAATTAACTTCAATTTTGTCTTCATCCATTTAAGAGTGACAAGCTGTAGAGCAGCATAGGTGGGTCGCCCAATGACAGAGAGGTTGGAGATTCGCGTCCCGGCTGACATGCCAAAGTGTCCTTGAGCAAGACACTGAACCCTGACTTAGTCTCCCAGGAGGACCATTGAAACCTACTGATGTGTGAGTGAATGTGTGAATGTGAAGTTATTGTAAAGCGCTTTGAGCACCATGAAGGTGGAAAAGAACTATATAAGTGCAACACATTTACCTTTCTCAGCAGGTCAAGTGGGAAACATACCTTTTCACGCTAATTCACGTGATGTCATCATGCGGGACACTTAACCTCGTTACACCGGCGGCCATTTTAGGGGAGGTAACCCTTTGTGTAGATACCACTGACAAGCACGAAAGAAAGAAGAAAGTACTTTACTTGTCATTACACATTGTACAATGAAAAGTGTCCTCTGCATTTAACACATGCTTTATGCCATTGGGGCACCTGTAAGGAGCAGTGGGCACCCATGTGTGGCGCCTGGGGACCCACCTCCAGCTGTAGAACCAGACTCATGGTCAGAATCACCTGGCTGGAGGATTTTGCCCGAACAAACATATTTTTAAATGTAAACACCACATCCCCCGTTTCACAAAAGAACAAATCTTCGAAAATGTCCCACGACTATATAATGAGTTTAAAACCTCCTGGAAGACAAAGGTACGACCAGAAACTATCCATGCTCGGATTGGAGTGCTGTCCATATCAGTGGCCTGACCATCCACCACTGGTTACCCTACCAATTACTTGTCTGCTCTTGGATCGCTACTCTCTTTTTTCCGTCAGAATTCTGAAGAATGATATATTTCCCTCTTACCAGGCATCTGTGTTGCATCTATACACAATGCAGGATTTAGGCATATTGATGGGAAACCGTCAGATTTCAATAGATTTTTGGGTGTACCAGGGCTGTAGTCTGTGCTTGTCAGTTGTATCAACGCAAGTGTTTACACCTCCTAAAATGGTGACCGGGGTAACTAGGTTAAGTGTCCCGGATGATGACGTCATTGTAAATCCAAGTATCTATGGCTCAGTTGGTAGAGTGGGTCGCCCAATGACCGAGAGGTTGGCGGTTCGCGTCCCGGCGAAGTGTCCTTGGGCAAGACACTGAACCCTGGCTTAGGCCCCCAGTAGGACTGACCTTAGACCTAAGAAACCTACTGGTGTATGAGTGTGTGTGTGAATGGGTGAATGAGAGGCTAATGTAAAGCGCTTTGAGCACCATGAAGGTGGAAAAGAACTATATAAGTGCAGTCCATTTACCATAAAACATAGATTTTTTTTACTGACCCTGTTTTTAACTAAAGTATTAAAACTCAAACATTATTCATTCACCAATCTTACCAACATAATTTATGATTTGGTTCAAATTATATGTATTAACTCTTTGTGTTTGGATCATTACCGATTAGCATTAGCAATTAGCATTAGTATTTCATGACCCTTTACTATCATCTCTACCATTTGGTTCAGCATTTTTTTTTTAAATATTACATGAATACCAAAGTATTTCTGAAGCAAGAGGATTATTTATGTAAAATATAGTCTGTAAAAGTTAATCAAATGACAAAAATCGAACTGTCCAAAAGAAACAATCATAGCAGAGGTGTTGTCACAGTGATGATCATCCTTGGTGGTATATATACTAGCATGACAGTTTGACAGTGCCACCAAGTGGTGTTTTTGTGCATTACCTGCTTCTTACAAAAGGGAGAGACTGAGCAAGAAGTTTGGTGTCAAAGGACTTAAATTTAGATTAGACATCAAGGTTCAAAATTACATCTACCAAACGGTTGAGCTGACCAACAAAGGGTTAAATTAATGAACTTCAACTTCGGTTTCATCCACCGTCTTCTGTTTTTTTGGTGAACCAGTTTTATTTTGATGAACTTCTGTTTTGCTGTAGAGTGAACCTGCAGCGTTTCTCTCTTGCATTTGTTTTGAGAGTTTGTGTACTTTGGTATTTGCAGAACTTTTCTTTTGCAGTTTTTTGCGGGGTTTGTACGTTTTTGCTTTTCTCAGCAATTCTCAGCGCAAAGGGCTTGTCTTACTCATTTGCATATGGGAATTATTTTTCGGTGTGGAGAAACACAGCTGACGCACACCAAGGCCTGTCAGCGAGAGCCCCCACCCCCCACCCCCACGCCTCCAGTAACCAGTGCAGGGCGGAGTTTTGTCATGATCAAACCAATCATTGAAACGCCTTCAAACTTGTGTTGTGGGAAGAGAGAGATAGTTTCATTATTTGAAGTTTTTTTTTACAACACTTGGTGTGCGTCGGCTGTGTTTCTCCGCACCGAAAATAGTTCCCATACACAAATGAGTAATTGCGCCAACATTCACCCTCAAAGTAGATGCCCAGTACACGGAAAGTAATGAGGAGATAAAATCAAGTACATTAATTCACTTTAGACGAGATACTTCGTTGCAGGGGCGGCTGCTGAACTTTTTTCTTGGGTGGTCGCACTGTAATTGGCAATAATTGGTCAAATGTATCTTATCAAGGCGGCGTTATGGGGCTCTGAAAAATATAAATTAAAAAACAGATCCAGATAGTGGAAAGATTAAAAGATGTTGTTTATGCAGCTCCTCTCCACATTTCTGTGACGTTACCACTTCATTCAGTATCAAAGCACATGCGCCAAACTCCAAACAACAACAATAGTAAAGTGTGCACCGTTACTGTGCTTCCTATCGATATTGTACCAGAATATGGTTGGTATCCATTAATACCAAATAAAACACACACTTGTACAGATCACAATTCATTCATTTATTTTGGATTTAGCCCAGAGGACCTGAAAGACAACAACATCGGTTCCACTGTGCGGGCTGGAGTTGGCGTTATTATCCCCCAACCGAATGTGGTGCAGACCTGGAGGATAATATGACGACGTGACCCAACGTAACGAACGACAAGATTTGTGCGAATTTCATGGATTCCATTGGAATAGGCAGAAAAGCTATGGACAATCTGAGGAGGATCAATATCTGCATATAAAGAACTAATATATAATAATAAAGTGTACTCTCTCACTCTCTCTCTCTCTCTCTCTCTCTCTCTCTCTCTCTCTCTCTCTCTCTCTCTCTCTCTCACACACACACACACACACACAGGGCTGCCAACTCCATGAGGGGAAAATACACTATGGCAAACCCCATCAGATTCAGAGACTGTGATTTTTTTTTTATATATATAATCATAAATGGCAAAATAAGAATTTCGTCTTGTTTAAGCTCAGCTCAATACCAGACGTAAGTTTGTTTTTAATATGGGACGATTCCATATTTAAGGGTCGTTTAACAACCCTACACACAGAGCACTGTAGGCGACCTGTCAATCAAACGTACACATACAGACCTACTGTCTATGAACATTAGCTTATATGCTAATCAGTTGTTTTAGCAAAACACCGGTGGCAACGTTAGTGTCTGACAACTTCACAGTTAACAGTATTGACAGTTTTATAACTAAAGCTTTTATTTCATAGTTAAAGTTGCTGAACTTACCATCAGATTGAAGTGGAGGCTGCTTTAACAGCCAATGACGGCTCACACGACCCCAGTGTCTTTGTGGCAGGTTTGTAGTTAAAACGCTCTCTATCTAACCACTCCTTTAGCTGTTTTCTTCAGCTTCTACATCCAACCATAGCACACGTAGTTCCCAAACCACTTTTTCACTTGTCGTTGTCCATAATTTTTCTCACTAAATCACTCGGTGTTAACATGTAAAGCAGAGGCGAGTTTAGGCTATTTTTAGGGGGGGCTTCAGCCCCCCTAAAAATGTGCTCAGCACCCCCTGGTTGCTTCCTTCAATAAAAGAAAAAATGCAAAATGCAAAATGTTGGCAGCCTCAGAGTTCTCCTAGCCTAGTGGAGAACTGTCATGTCACCATGTGATTTGTCTAAACCAATCAAATACTTCTACTAACAGCCTTTTCTGATTGGTTTGCACATTTGTGCCCTGATTGTTTTCACAAATGGACATTTGATGGTGGTTCCACTGCAGATGAGTGACAGTAAGATGTAAAGGTAGGCCTGTGTGAACAATTAAATACAATAGTAGTGTTCCCTGGTCTGTGGACAACTATAAAAACCACCTTCACCATCATTGATCTAATTTTGTCACAAGTGGACATTGTGAACAACCACCATGTAGGCTTGGTCATTTTTGATCTAAAATTAGTTGTGTTATTGGATAATCATTCGGATAAGAATGAGTACAGTACTAGTATAGTTGAGAAATATTTGACATGTGCAGTATGCATCTGTGCTGATTTCTGTGTTATGCATATTTACGTCCTCTTTCATCGTGGGAAATGTGACCTTCATGTGAAGTTATCGGTTATAAAAGTTGTTTTTGGTAGGATTTTAACTTTGCCATGTCCCGTCCACAATGAATATCTTCCTACCCCTTTATTACTCATAAATGAAAATTGCATGTTTGCAAACGTTGATTAGTGTTAAAAATAGATGTATTGTTGTGCATAAGTGCATTGTCATAATAGTGTGTAGTGTGCAGGTGTTCATGGGGACAGTTCACACACATTATTTACTAGATGTTTAACTCCGTTACCTTGACTGTTGGTGAGCATAGCCTAACGCTAACACATGACAAATCATGTTAGAACTCTGTTTCTTTACATGTTAAACCCTCTTGTCCATTTCTGACAACAGGGTTTGAATCATCTGTGGAGAGGGGGCGTGGCTTTGGGGATTTATGCCCGGATCACCTGATCTTTTTTTTTTTTTTTTTTCTTGGCAAAAAAAAGTCACCCGCGTACTTCACTCCAAACAACACATATTACAACTGATATTTGGGCAGTAATCCTACATCAAAACCCAGATTGTCTTAATTTTTAAAATGTTCTTATTTGACTCGACCCCCCCCCCCAACCTGCTATAGGGAGTTTATCCATCATACTGTCTATATGTTTATGTCTCTGCTCAGTCAATAAGCCACCTCCACCTGACCCAGCTGATCCACACCTCACTTTTCTTTGAATAGGATGGTGAGGAAGATAAAATATATGAAAAAACTAAAACCAAGCATTCAGAAAAAAACTATCAAACCTGCTCAAAAGACACATTAAAAGTCCAAACTAACTAAAACAAAACTATAATGAAAAATCCAAACTATTCTAACCCTGATCCTTAGTTTACATTTCTACATTCTCCTATTTTATTTATAATATTGTGTTAATATTTACTCAGTGTTAAATATGTTCATTAAATATGGACTCATTTATATTTTCTTCCCATTAAACAAAGTTTCCTTGTTTCCCACAAGGAAACTTTGTTTAATGAAACCTTTCAGTCTCTTCATTTAAAAATGTTTATCTTCATGTCACAGGGTCAAAGATATAGAACACATTGCATTAACTACCCCTGTCAATTGGAATGAATGTTTCAGTTTAATCAGTGCCATCTTTATATGGAGGTAACACTTCTTACCTGATCATCAGTTGACATTATCTTCCCTAATAGTGTGAGAAACATATGAACTTTGTACCAAGATGGCGGCTGTGGCACCTGAGGCTGGACATGCTAACATGCTAACATGCTAACATACTGATATACTGTATGGACATGCTAACATACTGATATACTGTATGGACATGCTAACATACTGATATACTGTATGGACATGCTAACATGCTAACATACTGATATACTGTATGGACATGCTAACATGCTAACATACTAACATACTGATATACTGTATGGACATGCTAACATGCTAACATGCTAACATACTGATACTGTATAGTGTTTATATCTATGTCATGACATTAGGACATTAGGTCACCTTAACATGCACTAAAATACAGAAAATTACATTTAAGAAATCTGTTTTTCTCTGGGGGAGGCCCCCCAGACCCCCTCTGGGCTAAGACCTGGTCTTCATAATGTCTGGCTACGGTAGTTTGAATCACAATTAGACCAAATTAAAGACCTTTAAGAGTTAGTATGGATGTTTATTTATATTTGAATAGTATACTATTCATCTGTACATTTTTCTTGTATGAATTTTATCCAGACACCTGTTATTATTAAATAGTGAGGAAATTAAATGTTAAATTTCCCCCTGCCTGCTTTAGAGGAATTATTGCATTTGAGTACCTATGTGTGTGAGTAGGCCAGGAGTTGACCTGCAGTGAGCTAACACAGTAGCAGCTAACGACAAACAGTCTAGTGGTCTATGGCTCTTTTTTTTCTTGCCACCTTATCACCACCACACTTCACCAGAACATCCAGGAACCAGACCATTTTTTTCTCATGCAATAAGCCTATACATTGACATGGAACTGGTAAGTTTGTAAGATAAATCTTTATTTCAGTGCTTGTGGATGGTAGATGATTTTTTATTTGTCAATTAAAAGAAAAAACGTTTAGAAATCGATTCAACTCTAAAGGTTAGATGCTAACCCCAGCCCTCCGCCCACCATCTTATCATAACTAGGCTACCTGTAAACAAGTGTCTTTTTTTTTATATTTTCTGTCGGTTGTTGTTTTTGGGGGGGTTTTGTGTGTGTGTGTGGGGGGGGGGGGGGTGAAGAGGCTATAATGAAAGACAATAAAGTAAAGAAAAGTAATGATCAACAACCAGTATCATTCTTCAAAGTTTGTTCTTCTAGTTTTTCTTGTAGAAACGTCATCAGTTCGACTTCAAGAATCCAATGAACGCACAAGAGACATGAGAGTCATGTGATTTAATTTGCATTGGCCCATGTTCGACCTCAATCTACTTTTAACCAAAGGTGGAGCCAGACGGAGCTCCCAGATAAAAATGTACTTCTTAGAAGTACAGTACTGAAACAGCGTTAGTTAAAGTTACTAATGACTTATTATTAGCCGCTGACATCGGATTAATATCGGTCGTGGTGTTATTAGACCTTAGTGCAGCCTTTGACACCATTGACCACAGTATCTTAGTGCACAGATTAGAATGTGATATAGGTATTAGAGGAGCAGCCCTCTGCTGCTTTAAATCATATTTATCTAATCGCTACCAATTTGTTAACGTCAATCAACAATCATCGCAGTCCTCCAGAGTTAATTATGGCATGCCCCAAGGGTCAGTCCTTGGGCCTATTTTGTTTACACTATATATGCTCCCTTTAGGTAACATCATTACAGATCATGGCATTAATTTTCATTGTTATGCGGATGACACACAGCTATATTTATCGATTAAACCTGATCAGACCAGACAAATAGATAAACTAAGTACATGTGTCCAAGACATAAAGACTTAGATGAGTGCCAATTATCTTTTATTGAACCCTGAAAAAACTGAAGTCGTTATAATTGGTCCTAAAAATGCGAGAGACTCCCTACCTGACCACATAGTTACTCTGGACATCTTAAGTGTAACACCCAGTGAACACCCAAACACCAAACACCCAAAAATTTAGGAGTTTTATTTGATCCAGATCTTTCATTCAAAATGCACATTAACCAAACTTGCAGAACAGCCTTCTTTCACCTGCGCAACATTAGCCAAAATTAGGAATATTCTGTCTAAAACGACTGCAGAAAAATTAATTCATGCATTTGTTACATCACGATTAGATTATTGTAACTCCTTACTTGTAGCATGTCCTAAATATTCCCTAAAAAGCTTCAACTGGTTCAAAATGCAGCAGCAAGATTATTAACAGGATCAAATAGAAGAGAACACATCACCCCTGTGCTCCAAACCCTGACCCCTGACCCCTAACCCTATCACCCCTGTGCTCCAAACCCTTCACTGGCTTCCAGTTGAGTCTAGAATTGAATTTAAAATCCTCCTCCTTACATATAAAACCATTAATGGTATGGGCCCCTCTTATCTTAAAGATGATCTGGTTCCGTACCAACCCAATAGAACCCTTCGTTCTCAGAATGCAGGTTTATTGAAAGTTCCTAGGGTTTCTAAAAGTACAGTAGGAGCTAGAGCCTTTAGTTATCAGGCCCCTGTCTTATGGAATCATCTTCCCTTTAATATTAAAAACGCCGAAACAGTCTCTACATTTAAAATTAGGCTTAAAACATTCCTGTTTGAGAAAGACTATGGTCAGGTTAGTTAAAAATTATGTGACTCATATATCATGTATACATGATGTATGAGTCACAGTTCAGTCTAGGCTGCCCTAGGAGTTAGAATGCTGGGGGAAGTACAGACACTGAGTTCTTTCTTCTCTTTCTCTTCCTCACATCTGTTTCTGTCATTTTTACAACCTATCTTTCATACCAAGTCTGTTCATGACTAGTCACCTGGTGTCGTCCCCCCCCCCCCCCCCCCCCCCACCTGACAGTGTCTGCACGGAAGCCATGGACGACAGGATCTGCAGTTTCTCGCCTGTGCCGACCTGTGACCCCGGACCACCGCCCCTGCCTGTCTGGACCAGCCCCCCTTCCTGCATTTATACATGGGGGGGTTTTGTGTGTGTGTGTGTGTGTGGGGGGGGGTTCTCCTCGAGATTTCTTCTTTTTCCCACTGGGTTTGGAAGTTTTTTCTTGCCGAGAAGGAGGGTCTAAGGACAGGGGATGCCTGGGACTTTTCATGTATTTCTGTAGTTGATTGTGTTTTTGTAAAGCCCTCTGAGACGACTTTGTTGTGATTTAGGGCTTTATAAATAAAATTGAATTGAATTGAATTATATGGAAGTTCAGTCCGTGTATATTTTGTTATTTGGATTTTCCGTTTCTGAATGGAAATTAAAAAGCAAAAAACCACTGGTTTATTTGACTTTTGTTTCAAAGCACAAAACCAAGAATTGAATTGTGCTGCATTTTAGTTTCATTTTAATTTTTTAATTTCACTTTACAAAAAGAAATTCAAAGTCAACAGAAACAAAAAAGATGGACCAAAAACAACCATTATTTATATTCTGTCTCTAACGTCCAGACGGAGCAGAACAAGTCCTTTTCACAGCAGCTTTAAACAGCGATTTTTCTACAAAAACCTTCAAAACAGTAATTTTGCAACAATTTTACAGTCGGACACTTTGATTTATGAAACATTTCGGTTTATTTTATTTTATTTTGGCCTGACGAATATATTTATATTTTATATTTTTTTTATAAACCTGAAACGTTGCCAATTTTCAGTTATTTTCAGTGTAATTAAAATTAAATGGACGACCTTCCTAAGTTCTTTTTAGTGCAAAGTAGCGTATGTTTTAGTCAAATGTATTTAGTTTAAAGTAGAGAAAAACAGCGAGTAACTCATGTGGGTTCCACATGGAGGCCGAGGCTATGAGTGTACGTGATAAAGATCATACTTTATTGTCATCATAGAATTGTACATTTGTGCATTTAACCCATCCTTCTAAGGAGCAGTGGGCACCCATGGGCGGCGCCCAGGGACCCATCTGCAGACGTAGAGCCAGGCTCATGGTCAGTTACTTCACTGAAGGATTTTTACCCTAACAAACATGTGTTTGGGTGATGGAAGAAACTGGAGAGAAACATGCAAACTCCACACAGAAGGACCTGATTGATTAAAATGCAGGAAATTGCATCTAAGAAATACTAAATTATCTGGGGGAGGACCCCCCCAGACCCCCGTTGAAAAGATGTCCCTTGTGCCCACCCCAAGGTAGTGTGTTACATAGTGTGTTAATGACAGATTAAATAGGCCTGGAACAGTTATTATATTTACTTAATAATTGTTCACTCATAGAACTAATACTGGATTATTTCTATGTTGTTTGCTTATGACATTTAGGCTAATTGTTGTTTTAGCATTAATAAAACAGTAGCTAACCATATTTAGCCTGAGCTCTTCATGTTTATTGACAAAGACATTTTAGTCAATTCTATGACTTAACAAAAGGAAAACTACACTAGACCTGTTTAAACACTACACTTTACAAATATCGAACAAAATCAATCCCACACCAGACCTTTCTGTGTGGAGTTTACATGTTCTCCTCGTGTCTATGTGGGTTTTCTCCAGGTACTCTGGCTCCTCCCACCATCCAAACACATGCACTGATAGGTTAACTGGTTAACTAGTTAACTGGTTAATCTAAATCACCCATAGGTGTGAATGTGACAGTGATTGTTTGTCTATATATGTTCAGTCCTGAGATGAACTGGAGACTCATACAGGGTGACCTCTGACCCCGCCTTCACCTGTTGGAGCTGGATTAGACCCCAGTGACCCCAGTGAGGATAAAGTGGGTTCAGATGATGAGATGATTTTCTATCAGCCAGCTGATCAATATGATGAAAGTGATACAATATGATGCAATGTCTTCTTCGCATGCGTAGTAAAACGTTAGTAGAATGAATGTGAGCGGTAGAATAACTGTTTGGAGAATTAAAAATAAAACAAATACATTCAGTAGATACATGTTTTATTTATTTTCCTCACAAAAAGCAACACTTTTAAAAGATAAATAAACTAGCAAATAAATAGATAATTACTCCAATATTAAAGCAGGATAAATTATTATGTTTAAAAACAACTATACAATAGCTATTATTCTGATGATGATGTCATCAATATGAAGACAGTCAGAGTTTACATCAGCTGTAAACACGTCATCATGGAAGGATCCAACTCCACATGTACATGTACACATGTACATAAGGTACCAAATATAAATATAGAAGAATAGAAACGTGTCAATAAATAACCCTGGAACAGCAGGCTGACGCCCGTCTGTTCACTGAGAACATGACGTCCAATCAGGAAACAGCTGCTGTTTACGGACACTTACAACAGCGCCCTCTGGCTGCAGGGAAACCTGCGGCTGCGTTAGCTAAACCTGTGTCTGCATTAGCTAAACCTGTGTCTGCATTAGCTAAACCTGCGGCTGCGTTAACTAAAATTGTGGCTGCGTTAGCTAAACTTATGGTTGCATTAGCTAAACCTGCGGCTGCGTTAACTAAACTTGTGGCTGCGTTAGCTAAACTTATGGTTGCATTAGCTAAATCTGCGGCTGCGTTAGCTAAAAAAAGTGGCTGTGTAAGCTAAACCTGCACCTGTTTAGCTTAATCTTCAGCTGCATTAACTAAAGATGCTGCTGCGTTAGCTAAACCAGCGGCTGCATTAGCTAAACCAGTGGCTGCGTTAGCTAAACCAGCGGCTGCGTTAGCTAAACCAGTGGCTGCGTTAGCTAAACCAGTGGCTGCGTTAGCTAAACCAGTGGCTGCGTTAGCTAAACCAGCGGCTGCGTTAGCTAAACCAGCGGCTGCGTTAGCTAAACCAGCGGCTGCGTTAGCTAAACCAGCGGCTGTGTTTGCTAAACCTGCTTTTCCCAAACTTCATCAGGACCCAGAATGAAGGAAAAAAAAACTACATTGTGTATATGACTGTACTGTAGACGCTAGGCATGATGGGTAATAACTGCATCTCCCTCTTAGCTTGATTTTAACCATATGTTAGTTTATTTTTATTCATCTTTTAGTTAATTGTTAGTCTTTTTTTTAATTGCTTTTCATACTTTTAGTTTTAGTTTCATACATTAATATGATTTTCCTATATTTTCAACTTGTTTCACCAAATTTTAATCTGATTTAACCACCTTTTACTTTAGTTTTACTGTCTTTTAAGGCGTTTTGACCAAATTTAAATGTGGTCTGAATGTGGAACCTGAACTAAAGTCAGTTTATGACGTACGTTTGTGAATCTGGGTCCTGAGGAAACATAAAGCTGAGAACTTTAGCCCCACGTTAGTGTTTAATTCCAGACCACAGAGGTCCAACTGGTCCCATAATAACCCCCCCCCCCCAAAAAAAAAAAAAAAAAAAAAGAGAACCTGATGCATTTTAAAACCCTGTGCAGTGTATCTGTCCATGGGTCATCAGGTCTGAGTGAGTCCAGTTCAGATTCAGTTGGTGGATGTAGAAAGCGGTTTGACGCAGGTGCATCCCACTGCTACGTTCCTGGTCTCCACTTTCAGACGGTACTTCTTGCCGTTGCCTCCACACGGTTCCTTCTTCAGGAAAAGTTGTTTCTGGATCACAGGTTTGGAGTTGAAGCTGTCGCTCTCGTACGGAACGTGGTCGTCGTTGAACATGATGCATCCATCACACAGACACTCGGCCACATAGTAAGAAGACGGGAAATAATTTGGGTCACTGTGAACTCTGGAAACAAAAACAGAAACTGTTAAAAACACCAGAGCAGTGGTTTTTAAAGAGAGCTGAGACCCCCCCCCAAAAAAACACAAAAACACCTGTGTGTGTGTGTGTATATATATATATATATTTATATAGTTCTTCTCATTTTCTTCATAATTTTGTCACTTATAGTCTTTTTCTGACAAATACTAGTTTATTCTGTCATTAAATTCAAATTAACTAATGAAGCAAACATTGGTGCTGTTGTTCAGAACATAAACATTCATGTACTTTAACACTCATTTGTTTTATTCAGTTGTTTTAATGTTCTGGGTTTATAATGTTTGTACAACTGTGCACATTTAGTTTTTCTACACTTTGAAATTCACTCCAGTTAAATATTTACATCATTTTTCAGGTATTTTATTAAACACCTGTAGATTTATTTTACACTGAAGGTGAAAAACTACTACTACTACTACTACTACTACTACTACTACTACTACTACTACTACTACTACTACTACTACTAATAATAATAATAATAATAATAGAGATAGACGTAACTAAGTA
>CM035788.1:45773148-45883148 GCA_020466265.1 Siphamia tubifer | reverse complement strand
CATCAGTGTCTCTGCAGCAGCTCGACAGAGGAAGGGTCTCACTCTGGTAATATGTTTAAAATAATAAAACCCGTATGTGTGGGCCAAAGCCAAACCCACTCCCAGGTTTTTAACCTTTTCTGAGGAGACGACTGAATACATGTGGATCTTAGCTCTGAGCCTCAGGACCCAGAACTAAAACCTGGTTGAGCTGGAGGAGGTCTGGTGCCCCCCAGGCCTTAACTAAAATATATTTAAAAAGTCTGTCAACTGGACTGAGGTCATCAGGAGACACGGCGGTGGTCTACGGTCGTCTATAGTGGTCTACGGTGGCCTACAGTAGTCTACGGTAGTCTATAGTGGTCTACGGTGGCCTACAGTGGTCTACGGTAGTCTATAGTGGTCTACGGTGGCCTACAGTGGTCTACGGTAGTCTATAGTGGTCTACGGTGGTCTACGGTAGTCTACGGTGGTCTACGGTAGTCTATAGTGGTCTACGGTGGCCTACAGTGGTCTACGGTAGTCTATAGTGGTCTACGGTGGTCTACGGTAGTCTACGGTGGTCTACGGTAGTCTATAGTGGTCTACAGTGGCCTACAGTGGTCTACGGTAGTCTATAGTGGTCTACGGTGGTCTACGGTAGTCTACGGTGGTCTACGGTAGTCTACGGTGGTCTACGGTAGTCTATAAACTACTGTAGACCACCGTAGACCACTATATATAGTGGTCTACGGTGGTCTACAGTGGTCCTTGGTGGTCTACAGTTGTCTATGGTGGTCCTTAGTGGTCTACAGTTGGCTACAGTGGTCCTTGGTGGTCTACAGTTGTCTACGGTGGTCTACAGTGGTCCTTGGTGGTCTACAGTTGTCTTAGTGGTCTACGGTGGTCTACAGTTGTCTATGGTGGTCTACAGCGGCCCTTGGTGGTCTACTGTTGTCTACAGTATGTGACTAAGACTGAAAGCTTCTTTTCTAATATAATTTAAAATATTCACCAGTGCCGTCTCTAAAAGTACGTTGGTAAAATTGATATTGTTAAAAATTATAAAATAATTTATTTGGTTAAAAATGATTTTCTCTAAAATTTTACTTAAAAATAGAAGGTTGGACACAGGTCTGTAGTTACTGGTCAGGGAGGGGTCCAGTTTATTGTTCTTCAGAAGGGGTCTGACCATGGCAGGTGATGATGATGATGGTGGTGATGATGATGATGGTGATGATGATGATGGTGATAATGATGGTGATGATGATGATGGTGATAATGATGGTGATGATGATGATGATGATGATGATAATGATGGTGATGATGATGATGATGGTGATGATGGTGGTGATAATGATGATGGTGGTGATAATGATGGTGATGATGATGGTGATGATGATGATAATGATGGTGATGATGATGATGATGGTGATAATGATGGTGATGATGATGGTGATGGTGATGATGGTGGTGATAATGATGATGGTGATGATGATGATGGTGATGATAATGATGACATCCTCACATCTACTAATGTCATTATTTCTTTTCTTAGTTCACTTTAATCATCCGTCATTTATCCATCATAACCATTTAAAGCAGGGGTCTCAAACATGCGGCTCAGGGGCCAACTGTGGCCCCATGAGGTGAATATTCAAAGGTCAATCATTCCACAGTCAAGGTTGTGGAACAGATGCCAGTTCCAGTTCCACATTCAGACCAATAACAGAATAACCTACAAAAATAATAACTTTATTTTCTTCTCAGTTTGATGAGATGATGAAAATATTATATTATGCCTAAAAATAATGTGTGTCTTTGTTTAATGGCAATAAATAACATCAAATTATGAAAATGTTTTACATTTACAAACTATCATGTGACAATAAAATGTGAAAAACCTGAAAAATATGAACAAATTAAAATGTCTAAAGAAAATTAAGCATAATTTGAAATATTTTTGCTTCTGTTACTGAGAGTTTAGTGTCTTTGTAGAACTGACCCATAATAAAATAATAAACAATGATAAACTGGACTCCTTCTGTCCTTAGACCCTCCCCCTGTCCTTAGACCCTCCCCCTGTCCTTAGACCCTCCCCCTGTCCTTAGACCCTCCCTCTGTCCTTAGACCCTCCCTCTGTCCTTAGACCCTCCCTCTGTCCTTAGACCCTCCCTCTGTCCTTAGACCCTCCTTCTCTGCAAGAAAAAACTCCAAACCCCAGTGGGAAAAAGAAGAAATCTTGAGGAGAACCACACCGAAGGACATATCCACTCCTATGGACGGACATTTGTAAATGAAGGGGGGTGGGGAAAGCGCAGGTCTATCCACCAGACAGGTGAAGGAAGGGCTCTGGGCTCACAGGACACAAGTGAGCCACTGTAGATCCTGTCGTCCATGGCTCCCCACACAAACACTGCTAAGAGCTGCTACTGCCCATGAGCAACGAGGAGGAGGGTTAGGGTCGCACCATCCCTGTCATGGGGGGTGGAAGGATTTATATGTACAGTGTTGAAGGGACAACAGATTTAAGTAGAAAAGAGCGTACCCTCAGCCAAGGCAGACACCCCCCCCCCCCCCCGAATGAAGAGAAGTCCAGTAAGGAGGTTATGTTTGTCAGTAACATTATTCCAAAAGTTACAGATATATTTTGCTAAAACATTTCAGCATGTCACAACAAACAAATGATTACACTTTGGTGGTGATCCGGAAGAGATCCATGATTCTGGATCACTTTGAAACTTTACATTTTGCCACCAAAATGTAATCATTTGTTCCTTCTGACACTCCCAACACATCCTGAAATTTGTATCAAAATTTGCTGAGGACTTTTTGTGTAACCAGCTGCAGACAAACAGATTCAAATTCAACAGTTCCTTGGCGGACCTCTCTTCATTTGAAGGGGTGGGGTCTGCCTTGGCAGAGGTCTGTGCTCTCAGAGTTATTATACATTATGTTATTATACTATTATTTTTGTTATTATTGGACCATAAATGAGGAAAAGACACTTTATTTTTTTACAGTGTAAATGTATAAACCTGTTAAATGAAAGTGCAGAAACACAGAAGATTCTAGAAAGTTCAGACCACGTCAGCAAGTGATCGTTGTGTGAAACAGCTGTAAAGTGAAATTATGGGATGGTGCAGGTAAGTCCCCACAGATCAGCTGACTCTACAGAACTTCCACTGCCGTTACTGGAGGTTTTTCTGTGCACGTTCAGGTAAATGTTTATGCAGTGACACAGTTTGTTTTTATTGATTTTTACTGCTTTGATTTCATAGTTTTATTTCTATAGTCCATGAGCCAGACCAGACATCGGTACCATCTGAGGTGACCAAACAGAAGTGGTACTAAAGTGTCTACAGGGTCAATATCAGTGTAATCAGATGTGACAGCATTTACAGATTATCAGCTCGACCATACTTTTGGGAAGTTTTCAATATTGACCAAATATAAAAAATTGTGACATTGTTCGATAACTAGTTAAATGTTCTTCACTTCTATAGTTCTGTTCCACCTTCATGGTTCAAAGCTCTTTACATTAGCCTCACATTCACCCATTCACACACACTCATACACCAGTAGGTTTCTAAGGTTCTGTCAGTCCTACTGGGAGACTAAGGCCTTATCCACACAGGATAACTATTACCTATGGATCACTGACAACTATGAATAATAAAACTGAATGTCTGACTTCTTAGTCTGGAGCGAATGCGCTACGCCTGTGATTTGCTCACTAATAATTTCACTGCAAATTACCTACTGTGTTTGGGCGAAAAACAGACGTCCAGTGATAATTCAAGTCCCTGTTTGTGATTTCAATTGTGAACCTTTTGTTTTTTTCTGGAGTGAATAATGGAGGAAGTGGCTGAAATTGTGTGGCAGCATGTGGTAAAAGGAGGCTACGGTGAGGCCACGCCCACAAGTCCACACAAATTTAATGGTTAGCTGTGGCTCAGTTGGTAGAGCGGGTCGTACAATGACTGAAAGGTTGGCAGTTCGCTTCCCGGCTCTGGCTGTGCACATGTCGAAGTGTCCTTGGGCAAAGACACTTACTCACCCATGAGGACTGACTGAACCTTGGAACCTTACTGATGAGTGTGTGTGAATGGGTGAATGTGAGGCTAATCTAAACAGCTTTGAACCACGAAGGTGGAAAAGAACTATAGAAGAACATTTACTAGACTAACTCACTTTTAAACCCTTTACGTTTTTTAGATCATTTTCAGTTCTTCTTGCTTAAATAAGTATTATTTAATTCATAGCAATAAATAAATAAAAACAGTTTTAAACTTTATTACAATTGAGAAGTGGTACTTTTAAAAAATGTTTTACTTCAGTAAAGGAGTTGAATCAGTACTTGTACTTTTACCAAAGTATTTTTTCACACCAGTAGTTGTACTTCTACTCCAGTACTGAATGTGAGTACTTTTACAACCTCTGAATAAATCTATAATATTGTTTTTTCCAGTGGGAAATGACGGCAGTAGTTGATGCTTTTGCAGATTCAGCTCCACTTCACTCCTGAATCCAAACAAAATTACAGATGAGTTGAATATAAACATCTGTCCTGTTAAACACACTGACCCCATGACTCTGACATGTACACCAACACACTTTACAGTTTCAATTTGTATAGTGTTGTGTTGGAATGTGGACTGTGAGTCACTGCAGGAGGATGTGTTGAAGAACAAAAGCAGACGGAAGAGAAACTATTACTGATGTGATGTCCTAACACTGTGATGTCATGATAAAATACTCTGGTAAAAGTACAAGTACTGATTCAACTACTTTACTGAAGTAAAAAACATAAGTACAATTTCTCAATTGTAACAAACTAAAAAGCAAAACAGATTTTTTTTAAATGTAATTGTTTTGTTATGGATTATATAATACTTATTTAAGAAGCAAAAAAACATAAAAATGTCAAAAATATCCCAAAATAAAGTGTTTAAAAGTGAGTTAGTGTGTAGATGATGCATTTTATTGGGTCATGGTACTAAGTTCAGTGGGTACGAACAGAACATTTAGGAAAAATTTAACAGTCATAAGTCAGGACACTAAGAAAAAAATATCTAAATTGTCAGATAAAAATTCCAAATTATAATAAAGTCAGTCACAATTTCTGATTCATGACGTATTTTGTCATACCATTACGTTTGTCTAGATTGAAAAAGTAATGAGTCTATTCTGAGAATGTAAAGAGTATGAAGTACCGAGATATATATAAAATGAGGCAACATTTATTACAATTATAACATTTTTTCTCAATAATTCTGTCTTTGAAGAATAACTCCAGTCATGGCTTTCACTGCCCTCAGCTCCACTTTCTGTCATTCTTTCTGTTCTCTGTGTGTCTGGCTTAAGTTCCTGCACCTGTTTTTAATTTATCTTCTTTGTCTGTTACCGTCCAAATGTGAGCTACAGCGTCCCCACAATTTCCGGCAGTGTAGCATATCTGTGCATTAGCGGAACTATTTACGCTTCAACGCACATTTAACAATAATAATAATAGCGCTTTTCAAGGCACCCAAAGTGCTTTACATTATTGATCCATTATTCATTCACTCTCACATGCTCCCTCTGGTGGTGGTAAACTATATGTAGACACAGTTGCCCTGGGGCAGACTGACAGAAGCGTGGCAGCCATCTCCCTCTGACCACCACCACACATTCATACACCAGTGTGAGTGAAGTGTCTTGCCCAAGGACACTATAGACTGACTAGGGCAGAGAGGGAATCAAACCGCCAACCCTTTGGTTAATGGATGAGTCGCTATACTATACTCACAATGGCTGCTCCTTTAAACATTTGCAGCATGTTAGATCGAGGCTCGCAGCTTATCACTGTAATTGACCTGAAATTTATCGCGATCTTTTAATCGACCAGCCCTAGATCAGACTCTTCAAACATCGGCAGACTCACAAATAAAGAAGATGGTCATCATCGAATCGATGGACCAACAGAAGATCCGGCTGTGGACCACCGGGTCAAGGGTCACAGAAGACCGATCTAGAAAAGTTCCACAGATAGAAGCCTGTTCTCCACGCTTCCACAAACCTGAAACAGAACGTCTTGATTAGAACGTCTGAAACAAGAGCAGATGAAACAGGCAGCTGCGCTTTTTATTAAAATAGTTTATTTAGAAGGCTTTTATCACAAAAGCGTGACTTCTCTGCTCTCTACACGCCCTGTTCCATTCAGTCCAAAAACTAAAAATGTCAACAAACAAATAAAACACCGCTTTATCACTGGAGAAGAAAGAGCTAAGAAACAAAGAAAAACAACTTTTTTGGCTTTTTTTGTTGTGTTTTTTCTTTAAAGAAAGCAATAGTTCACATCAACTGCTGTTTAGAATCATAGGAAAAATCCCATCAGAGCATTTGACTGTACACGTGGAAAACACAGAACACACACCTGCAGACACTGAGGAAGAGGAGGAGCAGGAGGAGTGGGGGGGGGAAGAAGAAGATGAGGAGGGGGAGGAGGAAGAGGAGTAAGATGAGGAGGAGGAAGAGGAGAAGAAAAAGGAGGAGGAAAAAGAGGAAGAGGAGGAGGCCAACGACCAGCAGATTTATATCGAGGAGGAGGAGGAATAGATGAAGGAGAAGAAGGAGGAAGAGCAGCAGGAGCACTGTGGAGGTGCGTGTCGTGGAGTCACACCGCCACAGAAGCACATGAAAACAGAAGACGATAAAAATTGGTGGATTCAGTTTGTTCCAGAAACTCGGCTTCTTCCCATTTTCGCCAGAGGACGAGCGGCGCCGACCTGAACGCCGTCAACGCACCACCTGCCCCGTCCGGCTGACGAGGCCCGCACATTCACACAGCTGAAGGGAGCGGAGGCGGGGCTTAGGAGAGTCCACGCCGCTCCCGCGTCCATCCCCGATGGCGACCGAAGCAGAAGGCGGTGGTTTTTTGTCATGATCGCTGTTTTTCATTCGCTGATACGATTACCTTTATACACACAGAACATCTGTACATGTCCACTGGAGGCAGAAGGGGGAGGGGCCTCCAGTCACCCCGGACAACTGGCCGCCACCGACGGTGGATGAGGAAGTGCCGGGAGGCGGGCTGCGACGCGGTGGAGCGACGTGTTTATTTGGTGGGGATCTTGGCTCGTTTGCGGGCGATGGCGTCCTCCACCGCCTTCAGCTGCTTCAGCAGCTCCTCGCGGCGGGACAGCGTGTTGCTGGGTTTGGTGGAGGCGGAGCCGGCGGCCGAAACGGAGCCGGGAGCGGCCGGTTTCCCCGACGGCGCAGCTGGGCCTTTTCCAGATGACTTGGGGGGCGGCGACAGAGGACGTTTTCTACTGAAGGACAAAGTTAGAGTTAGTTTTTCATCTGAGCAGAAGAAGAAGAAAGACAAACAACTACAGCTGATGTAATCACACTGGAACTGGAACACACAGCGTTTTATATACGAGTGACTGTCGGAAGTTGGTGAACTACGTTATTGTGGAGGACTAAAAGTGCCAAAATTAAATAAATACATGGTTAAATAACTCATTAAAATACCAATTATTTTGAGGTAAATAAACAAAACCCACCATTATTTCACTAATTAATTAATTATTTCATGTCCTTGTGTTACGGTGGATCATGAATTTATTCTATGTCAACCTCGTCCGTCATGCTCAGTGGGTGGGGCTAAGGTGAATCTAGTCCAATCCACTCCATTGGGGAGTGTCAGAGTCTAGGTAACAGTCTTTATCTCAGAATGTTGATTGATGATTGACAGTTTGAGTCTTTTCCCACTCAAACTACAAAGACAGGTCAGTATTACCATACTTTCTGACCTATGTGTGAAATTTTTCATCACCAGATTGACATTGTCGAGCTCAACCTTTCAACACTGTTACAAGCATAAATTATATTTAGTATTGTTTGGGGGGGGGGGGGGGGGGGGGGGGGGGGGGACGACTATAATTGTCTTGGATAACTTTATTAATTTCTTGTTTTCCTCATGCTTTCTAATGCTCCATACCCTACATAATGTGGATCTATGGCTATTTTTTAGCTAAAATCATCAACCCTGTAACATTCAACCCCATAACCAAAAAAACACTGTTATAGGGATGACTCTTTGTTACGGGGTTGAAGGTTGAATTGTATATATGTCAGCCTCCAATGTTCACCAAGTTCACAGAATCACCCAGAAGCAGATGATACAACAAAAAGAGGAAACACATCATTTATAAACACAAACAACTACAACTGATCTCACACGTTCTTACATATATGTGACACATGGATCTAAAGCACAAGTGTCAGACTACTGTTATGCATGTTTTAGATATTTCCCTCTTCAACATGATTCAATTTAACCATTTAACACCTGAGACTTTAGCAGTTTCACAGTAAAAAACTAACAAAATATTCACATGAGCAACAAAATGAACAAAAACTGCCAGTCATGAATAAAATGAACCAAAATGAATAATAAACCAACAAAATAATTCGTAACAAAAATTCAATAAAATATAAAACTAGAAAAATAAACAAAATAGGCAACAAAATGAACAAAACGAATAAATATTTACAAAATTATAAACATGGAAAATAAATACATTTTTCACTGGAAAAAACCCCCCATAGAACTAGTGTTCAAATGTGGTCCCAGCAGTTTTAATTCAGCCTTTTTCTAAATTAGTTACTTTTGACAAATATTCCATGAATAAAACTCAGTAATAAATAAATAAATAAATAAAAGAAATGGGTTGAATTTTTCTAAATGTTTAAACAAAAGCATCCATTCAGAAGGCGTCAGAGTTAATAATGAGCTGATCATCAGACTGGTAATGATGATGGGATGGTTTCCATGGTGATGGCAGAGGAAAACATCTAGAACAGAGGTGTCAGGCGCCACATGAAGCTAAATTTGATTTGAAGTGAAGCTGAACCACACACACACACAAAAAAAATAAATAAAAAAAAAAAAAAAAATATATATATATATATATATATATATAAATAATGTCAACTCCAAACCTTTCTCTGTTTTAGAGCAAAAACATTTAAATTACAAGATGAAAACAAACATTAGGCTTTAGTTTATCATTTACAGAAACATTTTAATTTATAGATCACTGACAGATCTACAGATACACTACATATTTAGTAATAGGTGGAATATTATATTATTCTCTTAAGATATTTCCAATTTTTTCCTATTTGTTTTGATTATGGAGTTTTTTTGTGAAATTCTACTTTTAGTGTCACTAAATGAAAAAAACGTACATTAAAGAGACTTTTTTTTAAACTTGTGAATATTTATAGGTTTTTATGAGACTGAATTGGCAAAATTAAACATTTATCGACTAATATTGGATTCACAAGTAAATATGTGGAAACGGACTGTATTTTCGTATATATGTATTATACTATATGATTGTGAAAACTAAACAGATTTTTATGAACAAATATTAAATGTGAGTTCTCCAGAGCAGAGTAAAAACTGTCAGTGTTGGAGGGGACCTCTGCTCATACTCCACATGTCCAACAAAACAACACAGTTCCCTTTCATGGGAAAGTCAGCTGAGTGTGTGTAAATATTATGACATGTGCTGCTGTAAAACACACACACACACGTTCCTTATTTCAACCAAACTTCACACACCAGCGAATACACTGGCTGTCCAAAAAAAAAAGTCCAGCATGCAATATTTCACTGCATCACTTTTGGTTTTAATTCCTGCAGACTGACACTAACTAAGCTAATAGTTCAGATCCTTCCATGGGTAAAAACTGCACTGGTTAATGTTTGAGCTGGAACTAGTTATTTAATCTAACTGATGCAGTAAGTGTCCCCTCATGTCTGTAATGTAGATATTTCCCTCTCCCATCACACCTGGAATCCATTACATCATTAATCTCGCCCAACATTGGTTGGGAGAGATTATTGTAATCACTGTGTGTGTGTGTGTGTGTTTGTGCAGAGACATATGCTTTAACTCAATGAATACTTGAGATATCACAATGGAATGACATGGGCATTTACATATAGCAAATGCACATCAGATGCAATGATTCATTTGAGTAAAGGTCAAAGGTCAAGGTCACAATTAATTAAAAGGTCAAAATCCCATCGTCGGTTATATACATCAAGATGAGACAAGATTTTAAGAAAACTAAATTACAAATTATATGAATGGACTTAACGGAGTTGCACATGGATTTTGTAACTTTTAATGAACTTGTTCCTTTACAAATTGACACTAAAATAAAATGTTCTAAAAGTTAAAATAAAAAAATCAAAGTATATATTTGTCCTTTTTTTAAAATCAAATCTGGCGCTTGACTGTGGAAGTTGAGGTGTGAATGTGTTTGACAGCGTTGTGTGGTTTGTTGTTGTTTTGTTGCCAGGTGCAGTTGTTGATATGAGTACTGAGCTGTGGTGCTGCTGGAAATGTCTCTGTGTTGTGCTTGTATTAGATGCGATGTATGGCATTGTTTGCATACAGTGTTTGTATATTGTCCGTGTCTTATCACTCGTCTCTTGCCATTTATCATTTCTGCTGGGAACCCAAAATGATGCCAAAAAAAACCCCCCAAAAAACTTGCAAGTGGCGGGGACCAAGTTTCCATAATAGTTACATTTTTTAGTCAATGTTTTGTAATTTTTCAACATTATTCATAATTTAAAAAAATATTTGTTGTTTTTTGTTCATTTTGTTTCCAATTTTCTTCATTTTTTTTACATTTTGTTTTTTTATTTTATTACATTTGTGTCTTACTTTGTTTGTTTTACTAATTATTTTGCTAGTTTATTCATTGTTGTTCATGTTATTGAAGACTTTGGACATTTTTTTTCATTTTGTTGCTCATTTAATTTTTTCTAAGTTTAATTTTTTTTTCTTTCATTTTGTTCCATCTGTGTCTTACTTTGTTCATGTTACTAATTATTTTGTTAGTTTTTTATTCATTTTTGTTCATTTTGTTGCTTATTTATTTATCTTTTACTGTGGAACTGCTAAAGTCTCAGGAGTTAAAGGGTTAAACTGAATCATGTGGAATAGAGGACTAGAGTTTGACACCTGTGGTTTAACAGATTGGACGTCACTAGGACTGGCCAGAGTTATCAGACTTGTGACAGAGTACTTCAGGGACCATCAGACATCATTTTCACACATGAATTAACCTCCAAAAAGTCCAGACTCTAATTTGGGATGATGAAGAGTTGATGCAGTGGTCTGATCATCATCAACAATAATCAATAATTAATGCAACTATGGATGGATTAAAATATATGATAAACCTCATTGTGACACTCCATAAGCATTATGTGTAAAAACAGTCAATGTGTCGTGTGTTCCAAACCACAGGTGGTTCAGTCAAATACTGCAGGTGTGAGGTTTGTGTTTGGACAGGCAGTGTATATGATGTGGACAATGGTGGAGAGTTTCCACATTTCCAGACCTGTGACGTGTGCTGGGGGGCAGATGCACCCACCTGTCTCCCTGGGGTCCGGGGAGGGGCCGAGGCCCTTGGGCGCGGGGCCGCTCCAGGCGCGGGGAAGGCGGCGCTCGGCCTGGGATCCTCCGATCGCGTCCTGGAAAACACCAGTAGCATTTGTGCAGTTATAAGGATGTAAAAATATAATATACGAACAAAATACAGAACATTATCTGAATAAGTGAAAGTTTAGTTAGAATGTAGAAGAGGCTCAAACATACGGCCCGGGGGCCAAATGTGGCCCGCCAAAGGTTCTAATGCGGCCCCTGGAATGAATTTTCAAAGGTCAATAATTCCGGTCAAGGCTGTGGAACTGATTTTAGTTCAGGTTCCACATGCAACCAAATATTATCTGGAGTCAAATAATAATAAACTCAGAGCGCAAACCTCCGCCAAGGCACTCAAAACGTTACGGACAGATCTTGATGAAATTTACAGGGTAGGTTTGGAATTATTCGATTTTGGTGATGATCTGGAAGAGATCCTGGATCACTTTGAAATTTTACATTGTGGTAAATGGAGAATACATTTCAAAGTGATCCATGATCTTTTCCAGATCATCACCGAAATCGAATAATTCCAAACCTACCCTGTAAATTTCATCAAGATCTGTCCGTAACGTTTTGAGTTATCTTGCTAACTCACAGACAAACAACCTCCTTGGTGGAAAAAATAATAAAGCCATATTTTCTTCTGGGATTGATGTGAAAAATATTTTACATTATGTCGATAATGACAACTTCACATTTTTGTGTTTTTTAGTTTAAAAAAAAAAAGAGGAAATATTTACATCTACAAACTAGTAAAGTATGAACAACATGAAATGTCTAAAGAAAATTCACTACAATTGTGACCATTTTTCGCTTCATGTAAAAAGGATATGTTGAAGCAAAACAGGAAATTTGATGTTTATTTCTGGTTATTTCCATCTTTTTTGTTTGTAAAAAAAATATTTTCAGAATTTAATGGGGGTGTTTTGCACTAAATAAAAGAGAAAAGTTTGCAGTTATTATTTACATGTTATTCTATTATTTTACTGGAAATTAAATCGGACTGAATGTGACCCTGGAAAGAAAATGAGTTTGAGAGCCCTGATGTAGAAGAACAATTAAATTATTTTATTGCAATAAATTAATATAGACTATTATAATTATATATCTATTAAATATTGTAGTTGTAGTAAATTTAAAGTGAATGTGAATGTAGCTTGACGGGGCTCACCATGAAACATAAACATTGTTTTCTTTGTCTTTCAGATTTGTCTCACTGTAATCCTGACTTCATTATAGGTTCTAATTAATTCAATGCCGGGTGAAAAAAGGAGGTGGTTGCAGGAGACAAAAGCTAAAAACATACAAATAAAAAAATTTTTAAAAAAGAGAAATGAAGAAAAGACGGAAATTTACCCTGACTAGGCCATTAAATGTCACTGATCACCAGGTACCATAAACATTTGTCCTTTGTCTCTCATAATTGTCTCACTACAAAACACTTTATTCCATTTTATCATTGAGGCATGAATTAAATTTTTTTCCTTCTATTTATATTTTCTTTTCTTTCCCTCTTCTTTAATGCTGACGTTATTATGGGTTTGAATTAAACCACAACTGGATGCAGAGGTGAAATAGGGACATCACCCCCCCCTCAGGGGACAGGGGACAAAAGCAACAAAAAAAAAAGAAAAGGAGAAGAAGAAGAAAAATCAGACTGTGTGAAGTGTGTGATGGAAATTTACCCTGACTGGTTCATTAAATGTCACTGATCACCATGAACCATAAACATTACTTTTATTATGTGTTATTAACTGAATCAACAATATGTCATTTTATGATGTTTAAGCATGAGTGGGACAAGGTTGAGTACAAGTGTCTGGAGATGGACAGTAGTTCTGTAAACATTATGGCTCCAGATTAGAGCTGGGCAAAAAATCTATTTAGATTTAAAATCGAGTTTTATGGCAAAATCGATTCATATTTTAGGAAAATCGTGCAATCCGATTCCCCCCCAACACACAAATTTTTTGCACTTTTTTTCCTGGCAAAAAGAAAACCATGAACCAGGCTGCTTTCCGTAGTGTTTCACCACAGGCCCCGCCTACGATCCCCTTCTTCTGCAGCACGGGGAGTAATATGGAGCCTCCAGTGAGGGAGACACGCTGACTCCTAAAAAGGTTCTAAAGGTTCAGTTGTGTGGAATTGGTTTGAATTTTTAGGGTCTGATGAAGCCCAGCTACTGCCTCGTTGTCAGCTGTGTCTTCAGACTGTTGTTGTTGACGGTAGTGGTACGACTAATCTGTTCACATCTGAAGTGAAAGCATCCAATGAGGGGGGGGACTAGCGCTGCCAGCACTTCTTCAAATGTTCAACAAACACTGACTGAAAGCTTTTCTCGCGGCACACCTTATGATAAACATGGAGCACAATGGGGAGCGATAACAGACGTAATAACATCATATATCCAAAATATTGGTAACATGTTCAGGTTTACTGAAGTAGTTTGATTGATAACAAGGTTTTGTTTTATTTTGTCCTTACAAAGTAAAAATGTTACTAGTTTTATTTTTATCTTACTTTTGCACTACTACGTTTTTTGCAATGTTTTTCATATAATATGAGTATTAATGTATATTGTTTTAGTTGTTAAAATATTTTAAGCTTTCTTTTTTCCAATAAAATGTATCTTTTGCACTTTTTTTTTGCACAGTTTTTCCTGTAACAGTGGTGGATATGTCTGGACTTACTACAGTTCATGTAGACAAAGTCTCAGGTTGCAGTTGCACCTTTTGTACAACTGATTTATTATTTACAGTTATTTGTGGAAGTATTTTTGTTTTACATGTTATTTAATAAAAAAAAAAGAAGACGAAAGAAACCACGTTTCTAGTGTTTTCATTTTCATTTAGCCCACGTGGGAAAAAAATCGTATTGTGAATCGTGAATCGAGTTTTTTGGGAAAAAATCTGAGATTTTTTTGAAAGAGAAAATCGCCCAGCCCTACTCCAGAGACATTCCATACATGTACATGTGTTTTTTAACTAACAAATTATTTATTCAGAATAAAGTAATTCGGAATTAAAACCTTTTCCTTCATGTTTACATGGACATGTTCACTCTGAATATGCCTTTACATGGGAATGGGTTTATTCGGCTCTATTCAATTAAATTTCACTTATAGATTCCAAATCACAACAACGTCATCTCAACCCTTTACAGGGTTGACTGGAGAGTCCTAAGCCCCTACCCCTGTCCTTAGACCCTCCCTCCTCCCTCTGTCCTTAGATCTTCTTTCTGATTGGACAAGAACGCCCATGTGACATCTTGCCATGTACCTGAAGAAAACAATTGCGTCTACTTCCTGTTTGGCTTTCGTTGTGACTATCAACATGGAAGACAAGATACTACATGCTATATTTAATCCTTCCAACGCTCTAATCAAACACTTAACTTCGCTGTGACTCCAACACTTGCTTCGTACAGCCATCATGGAAAATGTTCCTACACTAATGTCGGCAGCACGAAATATGTGTATCTCGGTGTAACAACTCACAACAAGACCAGAAACATGCGCAGAACAACAGGAATAATGTTGAAGCGGAATTGACTGTTTACATGTGGACAAGAATATCTTATCAGAATTAACATTGGAATAAACCAGTGACTTTATTCGGATTTATGTTCAATTCGGAGTTAATGTTTTCAACAGGAATTAGGTGTTTATATGGTTCATCTGAAAGAGGAATTAACTTTTATTGGGAATTAAACAGGAATAAAAACTGCCATGTAAACCCACCTTATAGAGCACATGTGTCAAACATAAGGCCAGGGGGCTAAGTCTGGCCCACCAAAGGGTCCAATCTGGCCCACACGATGAATAATAATGAAGACATTAATGGGTTAAAATTTATTTTAATTCAGATTGTACATTCAGAATAATTAGATCTAAACTGAGTCAGAGCTGTAAAATATGATCATAATTACCTATAAATAATGAAAACTGTAGATTTTAATGAAAAAAAGTCAAATGATATGAAAATCTTTATATTAACAAACCACCCTTTTACAAAAACCTGAATAAATACCTGAACAAATAAGAAGCAGCTGAAATATCTGAAGTGTTATTTTACAAATATTCTGCCTGTTACTAAATGTTTAGTGTATTTAAAATGTAAATGTCAGTTGTTCTGCACATGTGCAAATGACAAACTGATAGACTTAAGACATGTCTAGTTGTTGATATTCACATTTTGAGAGAAATATTATAGATGTAAACATTATTATAATGTAATTTGAGTCTTTTCACTGTTATTTGACTGGTCTGGTCCTTTTGAAATCATATTGGGATGGATGTGGAACTGTCTGACTTTTTCCACTGTTTCACAGCCTCACAAAATGTTTGTGGATTAGCGCTGTGCTCATCAATGTCACAGTTCTCTTACTGATCAATCAAAAGCAATGAGGAGGCGGGACAACTACAGTCAACAACCATTGAAAGGAATGGTGGCGTATTTGGACCAGCCTGAGTGGTTGATCCAAGACAACCCCGTTATTTACAACCTGTCACTGAAGGGGTAACACGACTGGGGGTTAAAAGCGAAGGCATGGAGGGATGGTGTGGTGTCAGTTGGGCTGCCTGGTACATATATTTATCTATTTAGCTCGGGTTTACCTGCTCTGAGTAGCTGGTATGTCTGTGTCTCTATGGTGGGTTGACCAGTGCACCCCTGTGGGTCCCATTTCACGTCTTGCAGTGCTGCGTGATTATAGAACTGGTTGTGAACGACCACATTGTAAAAAGGGCCACACAGAGTGTTTTTCAGTGGAAGGAGTCCTTGAAATTCCCAGGGTACTTTTCATGTTATGCTTTGTTCTTATTCTGCTATTTGATTTTTTTAAGGTTGCTGTAGTTACACAATATTATGAATATATTACCTAGTACTAGCCGCTATTACTTAGTAATTCTTTATATATATATATATATATATATATATATATATATATATATATATTTCTCTCCATAACTTTTTTCATGTTGTTAATCATTATTATTTAAACATTAGCTCATTTTTATTATCCCTGTAGGGAAATTCAGTCTGCACTTTGCACACCTTTAAAAAATAAAATAAAATACATATTTGTGTTGCAACTGATTACCTCATGCTTTATGGTGACTTCCAAGACAAAAAAACCAACAATTTAATGTGTTTATAGATCCACCTCATTTGCAGAAATTAGCATACTTGACACAGTTTTATATTTCACCTGTGGGGACCTACATTAATATTTAATTACTTTATAACCGAATTTAAATATAAATAATAAAAAAGAAATACTAAATTAAGTCGAGGTAATTAATTTGACTATAGCAAATACAATAAATAGATACCAGTGATGAGTGGGTGCCCACGGTCGCCCGCAGTTGCAGATTATTGAAAAATCTTTTTAATGATGTTCGGGTTGCGGTCCGTCGGGTTGTTGGTGATAAACATTAAAATAACCTGGTAAATACGCTTTATTAACTGAATGTCTGTGAAGGTGTCATAGAACGTGGTCAGTATCCTATGGTATGGAGGGAGCAAGACAGAAAATAAAGTTGGGAGAATGGAAGCTCCGGAAACATACAAACAAAAAAGTAAGGTTTGGGACACATTCACTGAAATTTTTATAGATGATGAGCAGCTCCCAGTGTTTTCTTTTCTGTGGAAACTGGGTTCAAATGTGTCTTTGGGTGTTACAGGCTGTTGACCCCTGGTTTAGATGCTGCGTTAGCGTTGATAAGTTTTGAATGATGAAGCAGAACAAAAATATTAACTTACAAACAATGACATGGAATTTTAACACAAAAATATATGTGAGTAAGTTCATGTGATGTTCATAAAGACCATTGACTACTTTTTAAAAATGCAGGTCAAGAAGCGGGTCGGGAGTGACCTTTTCAAATATATTTCTTGTTTTCCGAGTCGTGGGCAGGCTAGTTAAAAAAGCAGTTGGTTGCGGGTTATGAATTGAACCGTGCATCACTGATAGATATCCATTTGTGACAGGAGACATTAAGGTGTTAACCCTCTTGGGGATGTGAATTTTGGTTCCCATGACATGACTGCGATGACTGTGTAAAGACACCGACGTCTCTGGAAAGATTTGAATACAAGCACACACACCACGTCGCATCTGAACAGATCCCGGATTCTGGATCACTTTGAAATTTTACATTGTGGTAAATGGAGAAAAAATACCAAAGTGATAAAGTGATCCAGAATCCAGGATCTTTTCCAGTATATATATATATATATATATATATATATATATATATATATATATATATATATATATATATATATATATATGTACACTACCGTTAAAAAGTTTGGGGTCACATTGAAATGTCCTTATTTTTGAAAGAAAATCACTGTACTTTTGCAATGAAGATAATTTTAAACTAGTCTTAACTTTAAAGAAATACACTCTGTACATTGCTAATGTGGTAAATGACTATTCTAGCTGCAAATGTCTGGTTTTTGGTGCAATATCTATATAGGTGTATAGAGGCCTATTTCCAGCCACTAAAACTCCAGTGTTCTAATGGTGAAATGTGTTTGCTCATTGGCTCAGAAGCCTAATTGAGAAACAGACGCCTCACAGGTCCCCAACTGGCATCTTCATTAAATAGTACCCGCAAAACACCAGTGTCAACATCTACAGTGAAGAGGCGGCTGCGGGATTCTGGGCTTCAGGGCAGAGTGGCAAAGAAAAAGCCATATCTGAATGCCTTACGCCATCTGTTAAGCATGGTGGAGGTAATGTGATGGTCTGGGGTTGCTTTGGTGCTGGTAAGGTGGGAGATTTGTACAGGGTAAAAGGGATTCTGAATAAGGAAGGCTATCACTCCATTTTACAACGCCATGCCATACCCAGTGGACAGCGCTTGATTGGAGCCAATTTCATCCTACAACAGGACAATGACCCTAAACACACCTCCAAATTGTGCAAGAACTATTTAGAGCAGAAGCAGAAGCTTGTATTCTATTGGTGATGGAGTGGCCAGTGCAGTCACCAGATCTGAACCCCATTGAGCTGTTGTGGGAGCAGCTTGACCGTATGGTATGCAAGAAGTGCCCATCCAACCAATCCAACTTGTGGGAGCTGCTTCTGGAAGCGTGGGGTGCAATTTCTCCAGATTACCTCAACAAATTAACAGCTAGAATGCCAAAGGTCTGCAATGCTGTAATTGCTGCAAATGGAGGATTCTTTGACGAAAGCAAAGTTTGATGTAAAATCTTATTTCAAATACAAATCATTATTTCTAACCTTGTCAATGTATTGGCTCTATTTTCTATTTATTTCACAACGTATGGTGGTGAATAAGTGTGACTTTTCATGGAAAACACAAAATTGTTTGGGTGACCCCAAACTTTTGAACGGTAGTGTATATATACATTATTTTTTTTGCTGGTCAGTTCTTTTCATTTTATTTATTTTTTAATTATCATCAAATATAAAAATATATTAATTCATTAATTTATATATTTAATTTCTTAATAAATAAATATGTGCATCCAGTCAGTCCTCTGCATGTAGTGTTAAGTACAGATTAGAAAATGCAGTGTGGTTTTTGGGAGGGTGTGCTCACGCGACGGCTGGCCCAGGTTTTCATGACATTTAATGACTTCCACACTGGGGTGCTTCAAGAAGGATGTGGATTTGTTCGACATTGAAATGACTCACAGACAATGGTTTAGAAGCAGCTGTGTAATCAGAAAAAATAACAGAAAACAGAAGGAGAAGTTGTCAAAACAAAGAGCTCTGTGATACATCAGACCTACACTACTGACAGTGTATCAGCCACAGCCTGAAGCACAAGCGCTGACTCAGGAACAGCTTCAGGATGACGTAGGCCCAAAAACCTAAACAAAAAACCCAAGCCACACTGAACCCTTAGTGACCCCACCCCCCTAATCTAACATCAAATAATTTGGCAGAGGTGGTAATACGTCATTTTTCTCAGTACAGTAACTTCAGTACTGTATGTATGTGATTTTATCTTTATATACTGTAATTGTTGTTCAGATACGGTGACTGTTGATACCGTTTGCTGTTGTGGCTGTTAAGGCATTTGTGGCAGAGCTGTTGAGTCCAAGTCAAATGTCCCCTAGTTGGACAATAAACTATCTTATATTGTACTTAAGTACAGTTTTAGGTATCTGTACTTTACTTGAGTATTTTTCTGGCAACTTTTTACTTATACTCCCTACATTTTAGCATAAATATCTGTACTTGATACTCTTTAGATTCTCAGAATACACTCGTTACTTTTTCAAACTAAACAATGTGACAGTACGAAAAATAAGTCGGAGAAAAACTGTGACTTTGTATGTTATAGTTATATGACTATTACAGGGTTCCTACAGCTCCGGGCAAGTTAGATTCAAGACTTTTTTAATGGTGTTTGAAATTAGGTTTAAGACCAAGCTGCTAGTGGCTCAGTTGGTAGAGTGGGTCATCCAATGATCGAAGGGTTGGCGGTTCACGTCCCGGCTCTGGCTGTCCACATGTCGAAGTGTCTTTGGGCAAGACACTGAACACTTAGTCTCCCAGTAGGACTGACAGAACCATAGAAACCTACTGGTGTATGAGTGTGTGTGAATGGGTGAATGTGAGGCTAATGTAAAGAGCTTTAAGCACCATGAAGGTGGAAAAGAACATTTACCATTTACCAAGCAGACAATGAACCAAAATTGAAAATGTAAAAAAAAAAAAAAAAAAACAGCACATGAATTACCTGGGGGCAGTTTTACCAACTGTTTAGTTTAAATACAACATGACTTTTTGGTCCAGTTGCTGCTACATTCATGAACCATTTGCATCAAGAAGCATAACTTTGAAATTTTGAATATATAAAACACGTGCAAAAAACTCAGTATAGTTAAAGGAATACTACACCCACAGAATGATGTGTCTTCATTTTCTACTCACCCTAAATAATTTTTGTAATATAGACAGCCTAAATTTTACCAAATGCTTTTTATTTCAAACTAACATAAATGTTACTAGTGTGTCTATATTTTTAAGACTTTTGAAAATTCGATTTAAGACATTTTAATGTCAATTAAGGCCTAATCTTTAGAACCATGAATTCAATGCCTTTTAAGATCTGTGGGAAATCTGAGTTATCACAGAATTTTTACTTTTTATTGCACAATTGTAACATTTTATCTTAGAATTTTGACTTCTATTAAAATTCGGCATTTTTTAAAACCTTGTTTGTATTTTTTTCTTTTTTTAATCTCATAAATTTTTATCTGAATGTGACTCCCCCCCAGTTTTTCAGAAATGTTCTGCCCATCCCCACAAAACTGAGTACAGGGACTCTATCATACACATTATCTACACAGTAACTCACTCTTAAATGCTTTATTTTAGATAGTTTTTAAACTTTTCTGATTTTTCTTGGTTAAGTATTATTGCTTTCATGGCAATAAAAAAACCCTGCAGTTTTACTTTTGCGTTTCATTACAGTATCATCAGTATTATCAGTACTTCTACTTTTACCAGAGAACATTTTCACACCAGTAGCTGTACTTCTACTGCAGTACAGAATGGGAGTACTTTGACCACGTCTGTCTATGATCATGAATATTGTATAATTATTAGAATTATTAACTGTTAGTGCCCCTTAGGCTGTTTTTGTAGTCATTGATTTTTTAAAATCTATTTTTAATCTAATGTCAGTCATTCTTTTCGCATATGCAAACAAAGCCATGTTTTGTTTTGTTTTTCATGTATATGTTTTTATATTAGTTGAGTCGTTTAAGTTGTTGCATATTAAAAATAATTGAACTTCTACTATTCTTACATGTCTATTATACACTACAGATGCTTTTACATCCTCTGCTACACCCCCCCCCCAAACATAATTTCTAAATATTCTTTTCAGCAAAAATCTGACATGAGCTTAAATAATATATGTCGGCTTAAAGAAACTGTGTCTTTTCTAAAACTTGAGAAAATGAAGTTCACATTGAGGGGATGTACTGAAAACTTTTTCCATAAATGGCAACCCTTTACTTCCTATTTTACAAACAGAGGTACTGCCCCATTGAATGTGTGGCTGTTGCTGTACTTTATAATACAGAAGTTACCATTACTCTGTACTGGCCTGGATGAACTGTGTGTGTGTGTGTGTGTGTGTGTGTGTGTGTGTGTGTGTGTGTGTGTGTGTGTGTGTGTGTGTGTGTGTGGGGGGGGGGGGGGGGGGGGGGTGTAAAATCTGTTTTTATTCCTTGTTGCAGGTTGTTCATTCGTCTGCCCTCTGGTAGAAGGTTCTAGTCCATACTCAGATCTTTTTGAAAATCCAGATTCTCAAAAAGATTCCTCCCTACTGCAATCAGACTTATGAATTCACGTCACCCCCTACCCACTACTCAGACGTAAATGGTACCTACTCTGATCTGCACTCTTAAAACTTCTGTACGTTTTAAGGACTTTGGTTGTTTTTTATAAATGCATTGTTTTTACTTATTTATGTATTTATTTAAATTGTAGAGTTATGACGTATTATGTTCAAAATCTCTCACGGCACACCTTATGATAAACATGGAGGAGGATGGGGAGCGATAACAGACGCAATAACATCATATATCCAAAATATTGGTAACATGTTCAGGTTTATTGAAGTAGCTTGATTGATAATAAGATTTTGTTTTATTTTGTCCTTACAAACTACATTTTTTTTGCAATGCAATTAATGTATATTGTTTTAGTTAAAATATTTTAAGCTTTCTTTTTTCCAACAAAATGTATCTTTTACACTATTTTTTTTGCACTATTTTTCCTGTAACAGTGGTGGATATGTCTGGACTTACTACAGTTCATGTAGGTAAAGTCTCAGGTTGCAGTTGCACCTTTTGCACGACTGATTTATTATTTACACGTATTTTTGTTTTACATGTTATTTAATTAAAAAAAAAAAAAAAAGAAGACAAAAGAAACCACGTTTCTAGTGTTTTCATTTTCATTTAGCCCACGTGGGAAAAAAATCGTATCGTGAATCGAGTTTTTTGGGAAAAAATCTGAGATTTCTTTAAAAGAGAAAATCGCCCAGCCCTACCTAAACCTTTTCGGTCAAGCAATATATTAATCATGTGTGCACATATGTCTTGCTTGCCTTGTACTTTCTGTTTGTTCTGTATTATGACCGAAATAACAAAACTGAATCTAATTTAAGTACAGTTTGTAGACGTAAACATTTTAATTAGAGAATATTACTTTTTCGCTCAATAACACAGAGAAAACTTTGTAGTTGACATTATTTATATATTTCTAATGCTTTTTTAAAAACTATTATTTGTTGGTCCATCCCACTTTATATAATACTAGATATGGTCCCTGAACTAAAATGAGTTTAACACCCCTGACATAGAGGAAGAAGCTCACGGGTAATAATGACGACCTGGGATGAGTGGCTAGAAAAGAGTTTATAAGAATGTGCAGGAGCTCCATTACAGTCAACAATAGTGTCATCTTCCCGTTTAAAAATAACCCACTTCATGGTTATTAGACACCGACAGATGATAATGTAACAACAGTTAGTGGAGATTATATAACTTTGAATTAAAGGTGGAAACTCCTTCAGTCCCACGCACTGTCTTTTATTACAAATTTATGTAGGTCAATACGAAAAATGACGTTATGTGACTAGTGCTAAACAATTTTAAGAATCGCGATTTTTCTTCAAATCAAGTTTGTCATCGGCAACATTTGCAAACATCACAGAAACTAACAATACTTGTCCAGCCGCACTAGCCCCCCTACCAAACTTTTGGCTAGATTTCCCTGAAACTGGCTGAAGAATCACGGTGAAGTACAGAGTCACAGGGCGAATGTAACAAAGTGATGCTGTGATGATTCGGAGATAAACAACTGGAAACAACCATAGAAGAACAACAACAGGTGTAGATTTCCTTTTATCGTGAAGAATGTGAGAAAATATCAGCAATCTTCAAATTCTTTTTACAGAAGCGACAACAGTCGTTCAGCTCCATAATCCACCATTTTGTTTAGTCATTCCTAACTTTCTCCAGACTCCTCTATGAACTTTCCGGCGCTCTAACTATGTCATCCTGAATATTACACTGATTGGTTGTAGTACCGTCCTATTGCATACAGAGGGATTTGAAAAACAAACTTTTAGCCCCGCCTCCCCTGACTGTGAAGTACCACTAGACCCATACATGGAATGGATAGTGCAGCTAGACTAACATGATAAAATTAAAAAAATAAATACCATGATGTACTGACAGATTAAGCAAGAAAAAGAACTGAAAAAGGAGAAAAGAAAAAAGGTAGAAAAAAAGAAAACAAAAAGGGAGGGGAGGAAAAAAAATTAGAGGAAAAAAGAAAGAAAACAAAAAAGGAGAGAAAAAGTATGAATAAATGGAGATAATCAGAAGGGGAAGTAACAGCAAAAAAAAAAGAAAGATGAACCATGTAAACACCTAATTCCAGTTGAAAATGATAATTCTCAAACTGACTTCAGAATAAAGTCACTGGTTTATTCTGATCTTAATTCTGAATTCAATAATTCCTCTAACATGGAAACACTTAATTCTACTTTAACATTATTCCTGTCGTTCTGCACATGCTCCTGGTCTGGTCGCCATGACGCACATATTCCACTGTGGGCATTAGTTTGTTTATTCCTATGGTTGATTGGGTCGAGCTGCTGCTTCGTAATTATCACAAAAATAAAGTCAAATATCACATGTAGTATCTGGTCTAACATGTTGATAGTTGAAACCAACGCAAAACAGGAAGTGGACGCCATCGTTTTCTTCAGGTAGACATCTAGATAATAAGCGGCTGCTCTGTCCAATCAGAACCCTCTGTACCTCCAGCTCTGAAATACACCTGTTTCCATGGAAACCATTATCCAGAATTAACATGACCATGTAACACGAAGGAAATAGCTTTAATTCTGAATTATTTTATTATGAATAAATAATTCTGAATTAAAAAAAAAAACATGTAAATGTTGCTAGTAGCATGTGATCTGCCCACTGGGGGGCTTATAGAGGTTTTTTTTTTTTTGCTGAGAAGCAGGGTCTAAGGACAGGGAATGTTTGGGACTTCATCTATTTCTGTGATTGATTATTCTATCCAATCAACCCAATTAAATCCAATCCAATTAAAGCCCTGTAAGATGACGTTGTTGTGATTTGGGGCTCTATAAATAAAAATTTAATTGAATTACACCCCACCCACAGGAAGATACACTTTCAGAAGCTGAGTAACTAACTCATACAGATTTAAAACCGTGGCAGAACAAACTTGCTCATGTTTTATTTGTGCCAATAAAACATCTCCATCGTAAACGTTTGTCCAATAAATGAAACATGAGGAACCAATGGGTGGAACTGATCTTTGGGACATCACAAGCACTGGATTCCAGACATTAGTAGCCCATGAAGGCTGACTATGATATGAATTCATAGTCTGGATAAAATCCATAGACTGAGCTTGAGCGTACATTTGGGATCAACGGCTGTCATTCAAACTGCTCTGTACCTAATAGGCCAGCGCTATGACCAATCACAGCAATGAACAATGTGACGTATACAGAGGAACAAAAAGACAGGTTTAACATCCTATTAGCTAGGCTAATTAATGTTAACACACCGCTAACAGGAAAAATATCCAACCGGATCCGTTTACATGCTGCTTCTCCGACCATAGACTGTACATAAGTTGGATAATTTTTCCATCACAATGATCAACCACCAACCCACAGGCAGGAAGTGAAATGTGATTTATTTATTTTAATGTAGGAATGGGCGGTATGGCCAAAAATGTATATCCTGGTATAATTTGAGCCACTGGTGGCATAGGGTATATATGATAGTATAGTACTTTTGTAGGCTACTATAAATAAATAATAAATAAAGTATAAATGACACCAGAACAGTTTGTTAGTGGTCATATAGCAGTCTTTCATATATGTGCAGACTTTCTTCATATTCATAGCACAACACATCTCAATGGTAGCAGTCACTGTAGCAGTACTTAGCATGCTAATTATAGCGAAATCACTAATGAAATTGTAACTCTGAAAAGTCATTTTAGTTACACTCAGCCTTATGACTAATAGTAACTCAATTGGATATAGTAACATACAATTATTAAAACTGGTGCAGTGTTTTAAATTTAAGACAGTGTTAACGTTTAGTACGATTATCTTGTTGTCATCATAAACCTATGGCTGTCATGACTTTGTCGGTTTGCTCATTAGCTCGCGTTTCAGACACCCTGTAAATTAAATTGAAATATATATCGAAATATATTATCACATACCATTATAACAAATAGTACACCACATAAACTATATATTTTATGTTTGGAGTTTATTTAAATGATATGCTTTTGCTAACACAGCATCTAGAAAGACTGTGGTGCTAGCAGCTTCTTAGATGTAGCCGACGGATGTTCAAAACTTTGATTTACTGGATGGACGGTAGAACGGTATGGCAAAAATCTCTACCATGGACAAAGAAATACCTCGAGGTATGATACCTTGCATACCGCCCATTTCTCTATTAATGTTTAAAATTCCCGTGTGTTTTTGGTCATCATGTGAGTGAAGTGATGTAACAGATGGAAAGGTTGGAGTTGTTACCTCTGTCTGGAGACATGGCCATCCTCTTGCTAAGGGGGGAACCAGGCCGCTCTTTATCTGATGGAAGGTACCGCTTCCTGTTGCCTTTATCGCCCTGCTGCTGCAAAAAAACACCAACAAACATTTGGATTACATTTATATAGCACTTTAGTTTTAACGCAGACTGAAGGCGCATACAGTGGATCCATTATTCCTTCACTCACACTTTCTCACTCTGGTGGTGGTGAACTACATATGGAAAGCAGCCACAGCTAAATGACTAGTCAGACTCTACTGCATCAACCAAGAAAACAAAAAAAAGACTAATTTTATAAACCACAGGTGGCCCAGGGGCCCAGTCTGGAATGTAGAAATACATATTAAAATATTAATAATCATTTCGTTGGGAGACATTATTGTAATCATCGTGTGTATATCTGTGTGTCCGTCTGCAGAGACACATCATGCTATAACTCAATACTTGAGATATTACCATGAAATTATATGGGCATATACATATAGCTAATGCGCATCAGATGCAATGATCCATTTGAGTAAAAGTCAAAGGTCAAGGTCATGATAAACTAAAAGGTCAAAATCACATTATCAGTTATAACTCAAGAACAGAGGATCACAGAACTTTCAGATTGGTACCAAACAATGCGGAATGAAGATTTCTATAATTCTCATAATTGGTGTTATAACATATGACCAATAGTTTTTGTCAAGCATAGACATATCACGCTATAACTGAATCAATACTGGATATATTATCCTAATATTACACACACGGATGCATATATGGACGTTCATCTATAGCCTGTCCGTCCATGGGAGTGGATCTCCTCGAGATTTCTTCTTTTTCCCACTGGGTTTTGAAGTTTTTTCTTTCTGAGAAGGAGGGTCTAAGGACAGGGGATGCCTGGGACTTTTTCACGTATCTCTGTAGTTGATTGTGTTTTTGTAAAGAACCCTAAGACGACTTTGTTGTGATTTAGGGCTTTATAAATAAAATTGAATTGAATATATACATATAACGAAATTATCAATATTGTAAAAGGTCAAAGGTCAAGCTTGCATTTAGCAGAAAGGTCAAAGTTACATTATTGTGTCTACTTCATAAACAGTTGTCATAGAAACTTGAGATTGGCACAAAATAGGGGCGAGGTTAAGCATTCTCTGAATAATTGTTAGTTCAGGGTCCACATTCAGACCAATTCAATCTGAAGTGGGTCAGAATTAGTAAAAGTCCATCATAATAATCTATAAATAGAACACATACACAGTTATCGCTTTGTAAATGTAAATATTTTCACATATTTACCCAAAAACCCAGCATAATTTCACTAAAAAAATTCAATAATCTCAACAAATATGAAGAACCTCAAGTATTTCGAGAGAAGTCAGTGCACTTTTAACAATATTCTGACCTGACATTAAATGTTTTGTGTGTTTGTATTTGATCCACCATGATCTGTAAGTTATAATGAACACGTGGAAATGATAAACAGAAGCATAAAATTGTTAAAATTCTCCTTATTCTTTCACTTTGAAATTGTTGTTGACTATCTCCAAGTTATTCCTTCCGTTAAAGCTATCAAACAAATAATAATAATAAAATAACACAACCATATTCAGCTGTCACCTCATACCACGGCTCAATGAAAGGTAAACACCAGCTATAACTGTCGTTAGATAAATCTGTGACTACGGGAGATGACATTAGCCCGGTCATTTCATACCATTATCGGCACAAGCATGTTATATAGGCTGTTATCTGGATAAAACAACTAAATTACCACCACGAAAAATGACTTTTTGTAATGTTGGCTAACTTAAACGATAGCTAGCTTGTCTGCACCAGCCACTATTGACAAAAATCATAAAATAAAAAATACATGTTATGCAACAATGAGGTAAATAATCCATAAAATGGACCTAAGCTAAGATAATATAATGATTTTCGTAATTTTTCTATCTCCATTAAAGAAAATACTGGCTCCCAAGGGTGGTGTTGTGGAATCTCAATATTGAGGGCTATATAGCCCTCAAACTTGCTCCTCAACTTAAATGTTATTAGCATTGGAACAGCACTTACACTTCACGAGAGCATGCATTTTGAAATTGAGGGTTTAAGGCGGAATTGGAATTCGCTCTTAAAATCAATGATCATTCTTTTTTTTTTTTTAATTAATTAATTTACTTAATAATTCCCATAGAGGGTTAAGTGCCAAAATATTTAACCTAAGAAGGCATGTCCTCCTGCTTGGTCTTTTGGCAAATGTTCTTCTGAATCTACGTGCAGGTCTGGGGTGGCCTGCAGTAGAAATGACGTCGGCTAAAAAGGAGACTGTTTTCTCAATGTCAAAATAAACTTCTGAAGATAGAGATCTGTTTATTGGAGAAAATCTGACGACACGACTGGACTCCATGTAAGAATCGAGGATACAGCAGCAACGATCAGAGCCTGATATCAACCACAGTCCAGGGTTTTACTGCCAACATCTAGAGTTTTTCAGGCGCTTCCTGTTTATTCCTGAAAGGAGTCCAGCTTCCAGTATGTGACGAGTGGACAGAGGTGGTCAAAGTACTACCATTCTGTACTGCAGTAGAAGTACAGGTACTGGTGTAGAAAAATACTCTGGTAAAAGTAGATGTACTGATTCAACTCCTTTACTGGAGTAAAGGTAAAAAAAAAAAGTACACCTTAGTTGTAAATAAAGTAAAAAGCAAAATGATTTTTTTATTGAATTTTTTTTGCTGTGGATGAAATACGTATTTAAGCAGGAAAACCTACAAAAGTTTCAAAAATATCCAAAAAATAAAGCCTTTAAAAGTGAGTTAGTGTGTAGTGATGTGTTTTATTGGATCACGGTACTGAGCGGTCAGTCGGGTTGTTTGTCGTTTTGGGATAAACATTAAAATAACCTGGTAAAGATGCTTTATTAACTGAATTTCCATGAAGGTGACGTAGAACGTGGTCAGTATCCTATGGTATGGAGGGAGCAAGAGAGAAAGTAAAGTTGGGAGAGTGGAAGCTCCAGAAACATACAAACAAATAAAGTAAGGGTTGGGACACATTCACTGAGATTTTTAAAGATGATGAGCGACTCCCAGTGTTTTCTTTTCCGTGGAAACTGGGTTCAAATGTGTCTTTGGGTGTTACAGGTTGTCGAGCCCTGGTTTAGATGCTGCGTTAGCGTTAAATTTTTAAAAATGCAGGTCAAGAAGCAGGTCAGGTCCGAGTTGCGGGAGGGCTAGTTAAAAAAGCGGTCAGTTGATGCGATGTGCGGGACCCGCACATCTCTGTTGGGACTATTTCTATGATTGATTGTTCTTTATAATCAACCCTGTTAAGCCACGTGAGACAATGTTGTTGTGATTTGGGGCTCTATAAGTAAAATTGAATTGAGTAAATCTTCAGATCACCTACTGCAGATACTGGATAATGACAGTGACAGAGTGAGTACTTTTAATGGTGAATACAAATATTATTAATTATGTATGTGAATTCCTCTGCTACATGACAAATGGTGCTAGTTTGATAATAGGTTAATAATAATAATAGGTCAATCAGTTGTAGCAGATGCATCTTACAGTTTGTGTGTGTGTCAGACAAACTGGTTAAAATCTGTTAAATTTTGATGTTAGGGTTCAACTACATATATTTCTGGTTGTAATTTAAAATGGTGGTAATTTCTTTCTTTTTAAAGTACTGTTTTGAAAGTATAGATTTGGTATCAGTATCAAAAGAAACTCTTTCACCCTTTCCACTGTGCGCATTATTTTTTGATTCCTATAGTTGATTGGGTCGAGCTGCTGCTTCGTAATTACCACAAAAATAAAGTCAAACATCACATGTCGTATCTGGTCTAACATGTTGATAGTTGAAACTTGGGATGGCGAAATTTAAAAAAATTCTTGGCCGATCTCTGAGCCTCATTAACCGGTTGAAGGTGGTCACAGAGAAAAGACAACATTTGCTTTGTCGGCTCATGCGCGCGCACACACACACACACATGCACGCACACGCAGCGGCTATGGCTCAGCTGGTAGAGTGGGTCGCCCAATGACTGGCTGTCCACATGCTGAAGTGTCCTTGGGCAAGACATTGAACCCTGATTTAGGCCCCCAGTAGGACTGAAAGGACCTTAGAAACCTACTGGTGTATCAGTGTGTGTGTGAACGGGTGAATATGAAGCTAATGTAAAGCGCTTTGAGCACCATGAAGGTGGAAAACTGCTATACAAGTGCAGACCATTTACCATTTTAAACCGTCACACACAGAGAAAACATTCAATGTTCCAGTAAATTCTGCTGCTAAATACCATGGGAAAAAAACCTTATCGATGTCCACCAGCCTGCGTCAGTTCTGCACAAACTTTTTTTGCTGTAGCCCACCCGTCATGTCATTAAGTAGGCCTGTCAGATGGATAACACAACTCATTCACTGCACTGTCAGGTTGTCATGGTGATAACTTGCTGTCCGAGTCTCCAGCTGCTATAGCTCGAGAAGTTCTATTACCTCACGTTATCTTTGTTTTGTTCAGGTTTTCATCAAACATTCTAAAATGGTGTGAAATGGTCGTACCACATAGATTAACCTTTGTGCGGTCCTTCGGGTCACAGTGACCCGGTGGCTAAAAAATGTACCTTTTTATACGTACTGTATGGTGCCATTGCTTACTACTGAAAACAGTAAAATATCCTTGGGGGGTGGGGTGATGAGTCTATGGAACTGAACTTTGGAATCTGGCTCTTTAAGACCCAATTGTAGGACACAGCCAGTGTGCCATTTACGAAGGACCGCACAAGGGTTAATTGAGCTCTGTGTTTGATATGAATTAATTCCGTCTTGTATTCTACTGCTAGTGTTAATTTTTAAAGATATGCTATGGAGAGATCACAAAGCTTCATCTTTATAACCTACACTACAATGCAAAACAGTTTGTGCAGTGGAATGACTGATGCAGGACAATGACCGGACAATGTTGATGCGGTCAACCACCGGTCAAACAGTCATACGTTAACATCCCTAGTTGAAACCAACAGAAAACAGGAAGTGGACACCATCTTTCAGTAGACATCCAGACGTCTGTTCTGTCCAATTAGAACCCTCTGTACCTCCAGGTCTGAAAGACCAATTAACTAGAGCAGAATACACCTGTTTCCATGGAAACCTTTTTCAGAATTATCATGACCATGTAAATATGAAGGAAATGGCTTTAATTCTGAATTATTTTATTCCCAATAAATAATTTTGAATTAAAAACATCATGTAAACATAGCCATTGACAGTTTTGTTAAAATTGACTTCTTCCATGAGGTAAAACTTTTATGCAAAAGTTATATTTGCACAACTTGAAAGTGAATGGAAAAGTGACTGGACTTAATCTCTTCATCTGCGACTGAGGACAAATATGTCTGAACCTCATCATGGATATATTTAGCAGACACTTATATTAACTGACAACTTTTGGATGGTATGTGTTAAAAATAGCACACTGATAATGATTGATTGTCATTTGCAGTGTTTACATGTCACATCAGTATCTCTTCATCTGTTTTGGAACCTCGACTGAGGAGATGTATATAAAGTAAAAAAGGAAGTAGCATCAAATATCAGATACCAGCTTCTTTTACTTAACAAAAATGTAAAAAGGTCAGGTCAAGCTGCTAACGCATACTGGAGAGTTTGCAGAAGTGTTGTTCAGGAGCTGCATAGCTCTATATTGTGTGACTCTTTTCCATTAGCTTGTTGCCTTTGACATTCTGGAATGTTCTATTTAAATGTGTAGTTTGTCTTTGCCTTTTGTTCAACTTTGCACTTGTTTACAATTGGACCAGTATTTCTCAATAATAAATAATTTCTCAATATTTAGGTAATTGTAGCCATCCTACAGAACAACAGGTGACCGAGTAGATATTTAAAAAACAGAAAAGAAAAAGAAAGTAGCACCAGGTATCAGATTCCAGCTTCTTTTACTGAATGAAAATGCAAAGAGATCAAGTCAAGCAGTTAGGATGCACTGGAAAGGCGGCGGAAATTGTGTTGAAGAGCTACTGAACACAAAGGAAATAGCTTTACTTAAGAATTATTTTATTCAGAATAAATCATTTGTAGTTAAAAAAAAACATCATGTAACTGTGGCCATTGAGAGTTTTGTTGAAATTGACTTCCTCCATGAGGTCAATACTCTTTTATGCAAAAGTTATATTTGCACAGTGTAAGGGTGCAAATGTAACCAGTGCAGTCACTTTTTGCACCTTGAGGGTATAAAAAGTGACGACTGAATCTTTTCATCAAATATGTCTAAACGTCATTGTGGATATATTTAGCAGACACTTATATTAACTGACAACGTATGAATGTGATTTGTTAAAAATAGCACACCGATAATGATCGATCGTGATTTGCAGTGTTTACATGTCACATCAGTATCTCTTCATCTGTTTTGGAACCTCGACCGAGGAGATAAATATAAATATATATATATGTATATATATATATATATATATATATATATATATATATAAAATAGAAAGTAGCACCAGGTATCAGACTGCAGCTTCTTTTACTAAATGAAAATGAAGTGCTGTTCAAGACCTGCATAGTCCTACATTTAAGATCTGTGAACACTGTTAAAAAGCAGCTAAAGACACATTTGTTTAAAGTGGTCTTTATTTGAATTGCTGTTTTTATCATGGTTGATCTGTGTCTGTTTTTATGCCGTTTCCTGCTTTTACTGTATGTTTTATGCCTTATTGTTTTATGTGTTTTTACCTTTATTCCTTTTCTAAAGCACCTTGTGACTTTTATGTTCTTGAAAGGTGCTATATAAATAAAGATTATTATTATTATTATTATTATTATTATTATTATTATTATTATATTATGTGACTCTTTTTCCCATTAGCTTGTTGCCTTTGATATTCTGGAATGTTCGATTTAAATGTGTAGTTTGTCTTTGCCTTTTGTTCAACTTTGCACTTGTTTACAATTGGACCAGTATTTCTCAATAGTCTTCAGGTGGTTGTAACCATGCTGCAGAACAACGGGTGACTGAGTAGATATTTAAGAAAAGGAAAAGAATGTAGCACCAGGTATCAGATTCTAGTTTCCTTTACTTAATGAAAATGCAAAAAGATTAAGTCAAGCAGTTACCATGTACTGGAAAGGCGGCGGAAATGTTGAGGAGCTGCTAAACACGAAGGAAATAGCTTTAACTCAGAATTATTTTATTCTGAACTAGTATTCAGGGAATGTCTAATCTCACCCCTGTTTTGTGGCAAGCTCAAGTTTCTATGACAACCTGTTCTTGAATTAGAGCCAATAATATGATTTTGAACTTTCTGCTAAATGTGACCTTTGACCTTTTGCAATATTGATAATTTCGTTATATGTACATATGCATCAGTGTGTGTAATATTATGACAATATATCCAGTATTGATTAAGTTACAGTGTGATATGTCTATACTTGACACACACAGTGTTAAAGAAGTAAATTTTGCGACATGCCACCTTTGACCTCCAAAGATCTCAAAAACTATTGGTCGTAGGTAATAACACCAATTATGAGAATTGTATAAATATTCATTCTGAAAGTTCTGTGACCCTTCGTTCTTGAGTTATAACTGATAATGTAATTTTGAACTTTTAGTTAATTGTGATCTTGACCTTTGACCTTTACTCAAATGGATCATTGCATCTGACCTAACTCCTTAAAGTCACCTCTGTCCACTATTAATAACCCGTAGAACTGATCTGAGGCCCGTTTGTACCTTGTTGAGCAGGGTGAGTTTGATGTCTTTGTGGGAACCTGATCCTCCATAGCTCCCTGGGGGTCCCATGGCACCTGGTGGGGGGTGCATAGGGTGGCCCCCTCTGCTTCCAGGGCCGGATCGGGGCATGGGGTTGCCTCTTTGAGGGGGGCCTCCAGCTGGGTCCATCTTCCTCCGATCATCCCTGAACTGTTCGTCTTTCTTTGACGGTCGTTCTGTCATGAGGAAAATGCATACATTTAGGAATCTGCGTCACACGAAACGCAGGACACGTTCATACAGCGCGTCTTAACGCACAAGTCACATTTTTTGATTTTTTTGTGTGAGCTCATTCATATCACACATTAAATACGACTTCTATCAGTGAAGTGAAAGTGAGTCAAGTGCAAAAGAGGTTCTGATGTAATACATGACCATGCAGGTATGTAGTTATGGACGGCTAAATGTGCCAAAATTAAATAAACATCATTAATTAAATGTGTCATTAATTAATTAAAAACCAATTCATCTGATGGAAAATAAACATATATTTGACTAATTATTAATTATTTCCTGGTCCTTGTGTTGCAGTGGATCATGAATTTATTCAACCTCATCCATCAATGTCAGTGGATTCCAGATAAAGGATTGATGCAGAGCTTGTCAACACATTCCATACACTGGGTGACCTTTAACCTCTACGTTTGTTTGGATACCTGAAATTTGGTCCCCATTGCATGACTGTGTAAACTTATCAATGTTCCCGGAAAGATATGAATACAAGCACCCTCTTTCCACACAGAGATAAAGAAATATAATTCTGTTTTACAGAGACTCCAGTTTCAGATCCTGCTTTATAAATAAAAGATCTTAAGAAAAATTCAGAAACCGAGCAGGTACAATATAGCGTTTTTCTGACCCCCCCGAACTCGGCCTCATATAAAATCTTACGACCTCCCCCATGTCACTGTGGGGTCAGAGGGTCATGGCCCATAGAGTCCCATTCATTCTGAGCAAGAGCAAATATGCGGTGTGTGTGTTTGACGTGCACGTGAGTGTGTGTGAGTGGTGCGAGTCGTCCCTGGCGACCGCGTCCCTGGCATATTTCGTTAGTAAAGAAAGAAAACCAAAAAAGTAAAGGTGAAGCTGGTGTTTTAACTCCTGGGGACAGATTCACAGCTGGAGTCGATGAAACAGGTTTGTTTGATCAGAATGAATGTACCACAGATGTTTGTTTAGGAAAATCCATGACAGGAGCAGCGAGTGGGAGTGGAACCAGAGTGGAAGTGAAAGTGGAACCAGAATGGAAGTGGAAGTGGAAGCAGAGTGGGAGGAGTGGGGGGTTTAGTGGGGGCAGTGTTTCTGGGCCATGCTGTTTGACTCACCCCTGGCCTTCTCTCTGGCGTGGGGGGGGCGTTCCCGTGGAGCCCCCCTCTCCTTGCGGGGGTGGCTGGGTGTGGGTGAGCGGGAGCTGGCAGAGGACACGGGGCTGGCCAGGTCGGCGTACATGTCGTCAGAGTCGGCGCTGCGAACGGAGCTGCTGCTGGACGATGCCGATGACACCGACGACACACTGCTCACACTCAGGGATCTGCGACATGACACACACGTCAGCCAAGCAGAGCGTAAACATGTTAAAGTGTGAAAAAAAAAAACTAACAAACACGAGGAAGCATGAAGCACATACCTGGATTTCCTGTAGAACAGCAGAAGGAAAGAGAAGGAAAAAAACAAATATGGATCAGATTTACACACATTTAACACACACTTATTTAAATTCATCACAACTGCTATTACTGTTACTACTAACAGCTGCACACCTGCACATAGCAGCCACAAACACTGCCCAACAACTGATGAAAGTAGTTTTCTAAAGCGCACAGCTGTTAGCAGTGACAACGCTCATTGACCGCTATTGAGAGAAAGCAGCTCCAAGCAATTATGAGTTATTATTCTGTGAACACATACTGTTTTGAAAAGAAACACGTTTTATTTTGTTGACACCAGGAAACCTGCCGGGACTACTTTTGCTTTGACCAAAACCGGACCAGAACTCGACTCACAGGACACTGTGGGTGCACCAGAGTACAGATAGTGATCCAATACAAATTCACGTGAAAAATAATGAACTATCCCTTTAAAACGGCCGGTGGTTCCTTCATCCGAGGATGTCTAATGGCGCCGCAAAGTGGTGAGTGTTTGAGCAAGTACCTGGATTTTCTGGATCCAGAACGTGAGCGTGAGAGGGAGTTGGAAGAAGATCTGGATCTGGAGCTGGAACCAGTGTAACTGCTTCCACTTGCACTAACGCTGCCGCTCACCGTCCTCCTGGAAGACACAGACACAGAGACCAGAGCCTTTATTTAACACTCAGCACAGATTTAACACCAAGTAGCTCCAACATAGAACAGCAACCACCTCATTTTATGAACAGTTGTTGCATAGCACAACAGAGTACCTTTACATGCACTTAGAAATTAGAATTATAACCTCACTCCGATTTAGGACTTAACTGGTGTTTCCCACAAGTCTGTGTGTTTATGTGCCAGCAAGAGAAATTTGAATTAAAACTGCAAACACTCTCAAAGGCCTTCGTCGCAACCACCTCCCTGCGTGACCACCAATGACAGCGAGACGAAGTCATACCGTGGGCAGGATGCGATATTCTGCCAGAAATTCACGCTTTTGTATTAATATGTAGGGTGCACGATAGAGTGTCCTATATGAAATGTTGCATGTTGAATGGGTGTAGAACTCAGACTGACAACGGAGTCAAATTTGAGCCAAATCTGTGTTTGTATGTCCAAACTACAGCCATTTTAGTAAAGGCAAATTTATAGGGGGCGCTATACAGCAAAATTGCAATTTCTATTGATAAGCAGGTGTAGGACCGGGAGATAGATGTCCGATTCAAATATCTGCCAAATTGGTGTTCGTGTGTCGGAATCAATGCCATTTCACCAACAGTCTATTTGACGAATCTATAGGGGGCGCTATAGTGTGAAATAAAAATTTCATATGACAAACGAAAGGTGTAGCCCGAGAGATTGACATCCGTGTCAAATTTCAGCCAAATCGGTGTTCGTATGTCTGAACTCGGCAGCACGGTGGTGCAGTGGTTAGCACTCGTGCCTCACAGTAAGAGGGACCCTGGTTCGATTCCCACATGAGACCTTTCTGTGTGGAGTTTACATGTTCTCCTCATGTCTGCGTGGGTTTTCTCCGGGTACTCCGGTTTCCCCCCACCAGGTGTCCCTTGAAAAACAGATCATTGAACTCAATGGAACACACCAGGATAAATAAAGGTTATAAAAAAAAAACTACAACCATTTTAATAAAAGTACATTTCTAGGGGGCGCTATAGTACAAAACCAGAATGTATTTAGCTAAATGGATGTAGACGTGGGAGATAGATGTCTGTCTCAAATTTCAGCCAAATCTGTGTTCATATGTCCTAGCTGAAGCAATATGAGGTGGTCATTTTTTACCTTTTAGTTAATTGTGACCTTGATCTTTGACCTTTAGTCAAATGGATCATTGCATCTGATGCACATTAGCTATAATTATATGCCCATGTAATTTGGTGACGTGGTGATATCTCAAGTATTCATTGAGTTATAGCATCATATGTCTCTGTAGACACACACGCATGCGCACACACACACAGTGGTTGTAAGAACATCTCCCAACCAATGTTGGGTGAGATTAATGAATACTTATGAATTCCAAATAATTTATTAATCTCGCCTGAGGGGAAATTATTGTAGTCACCTTGTGTGTGTGTGTGTGTGTGTGTCTGCAGAGACAGATCATGCTATAACTCAATGAATACTTGAGATATCAGCATGACATTACATGGGCATATACATATAGCTAATGCACATCAGATGCAATGATCCATTTGACTAAAGGTCAAGGTCACAATTAACTAAAAGGTCAAAATCGGATTATCAGTTCTAACTCAAGAACGGAGGGTCACAGAACTTTCAGATTGGTACCAAATGATCCGGAATGAAGATTTCTACAATTCTCATAATTGGTGGTATCACCTACGACCAATAGTTTTTGAGATCTCTGGAGGTCAAAGGTGATATGTCACAAAATTAACCTCTGTAACACCGTTTGTGTGTGTGAAAACAGACTGTGATGGAAATTTACCTTGACTGGGTCATTAAATGTCACTGATCACCATGATCCACAAATATTAAACTCATGATTATTTGGCAGCTGAAATATTTAAATCACAGGTGGCGTCTTCAAATGGAGGATCAGCGATGGGTGACCATTACTTTTTGATGTCTTGACGAACAAGCATATCAAAAGGAAATGCCAATGAATTGTGTAATGATCGAAACTTGATATCAAAAGGAAGTAGTACAGAAAAATATTTAGGATTCCTGTCAAATATTTGTCAGGGAGACCAATCATTTCTTGGATTGTCCTATTTTACAACTGAAGCCACAAAATTATATTAGACTCAAACAATTTATGAACATTGCAGGAAGACTATTTTTCGCAAGCAGTTTTAAGCAAGAGGTGAGATTAAGTATTCTCTGAATACTTGTTTTAATGCTGGATTTATTTTTGGTTTTTTTTACACGTTTCTTCATCTTGTATCCTGGACTAGTATCACTGACCTGTATCATAATATAAACATCTAAGGGAAGTAAATGGCAGATGTACAAACAGGTGTCTGAACTGGTTTTCCTGGATAGTTTCCAGGGTGTGATCCTTCCTGCCCACCCACACACAAATATTCTCACACACCATTTTTTGTTCTCTGCCCTATAACTTTTCCTCATCTACACCATCAGCAGAACTGTTCCTAAACCAATAGAGAATGTTTTTTCCTCCAAACATTCGCCCACTCCCTTGCTCACATAAAGTCTCTATGGTCTTCCCCCACAGCTCTGCATGTGGGGGAAGACTTGAACCTGAAACATCCCCATCCTACGCACAAATAAATGCAAATGGAAGAGTGAGGAAACACCGAGTCTGAAGAATAGTAGTATTCAGTGTTGACAGTCACACCCACACACCTGAAACCAGTCCACACACACTTTCCCTTAATGCCCACACAGCTCATAAACAACCACAGGTATACTCTTCATGTAGGGCTGAAGCTTTTTAAGAAATAATTGAATTGCGATTTTTCTGGCAGTCATTGCAATTTCGATTTCATTCACAATTTTCTTCTAATCAAGTTTCAGTTGTCGGCAACATAAGCAAACATCACAGAAACTGACATAATACAATTTAAACAATAAATGCCATGGTTTACTGACAGATGACGCAAAAAAAGTGGAGGAAAAGGGAGAAAGGGAAATAAAAAGGGTGGAAAAAGAAAACTATTATTACTACTATTATGACTTTTTAACCTCATAATGACTTTTCGTCATAATTTTGTCCTTCATCTCATGATGACTTATCTCATAACTATGACTTTTTTATCCCATAATGTTGACTGTTTTATAACATAATGTTGACTTTTTATCTAATAATTTTGACTTTTTAAATATTTGATTTAGTGGAAAAAGAGTGTGTTTTGTTCTGTTACAACTCAACAACGTTGTCGGTTATTGTGAATACATTCATTAACGTTTGAACAAAGGTGAGAATTATTGTTAAAGTGCTTAATAAAGTTTGACTGACTGACTTACCTGGCACCTTTTATCAAGTTTGTGAAAAGCATTTGAAATATGTGCGACAGTAATGACAAGTGTCTGGATGAGTTTCCCTCTTATCTGATCTGTCACTGTGTCTGGATCAGCAGAACTTCCATATGCTTGGTGCCAGAAAAAACAACTATTAAGGAATGTGTCTACAAACAATCCACAGTTCACATCTGTCTTTGAACTGTGAGTCGAATATGACCTTTACAATGGTGTTTGTTTAAAAAAAAAAAGAAAAAGAAAAAAAGACATGACTATCAGCGCTGGATGGATCCAAACGCAGCAGCTCCCATATACCTACAGGTAAACCACACATCCACAGGGAGCACCACATACGAGTACAACATCCACAGAAAAAACTACACTCACCCACCATCACACACAACCAGTGCTGGGTAAGTTAACTTAAAAAAGTCATTAATTACATGTAGTAGAAATGAAAAAAAAAACCCCAGTTAAACAGGGTATTCATCCTTGTTCTGTGATGTTACTTTGGATGTGACTTAAAATGATTCCTCAATCATCAAAAGTGGTACGACTTGTGCCAGTTTAGAACGTTTGCTCAAAACTTAAAACACATAGCTAGTAGCAGCTCGACTGGGACAGCAAGTTGTCACCATGAAACCCAAAAATGTTATCCATCTGACAGACCGACTGAAAATGACATGACAAGTGGGCTACGGTTAAAGGAGTTTGTGCAGAACTGTATACACACACAAACACACACACATATATATATATATATACATATACATATACATATATATATATATATATATATATATATATATATATATATATATATATATACATATATATATATATATATATATATATATATATATATATATGTGTGTGTGTGTGTATATGTATATGTATATATATGTATATTGAATGTGGAAACATTAATTTTTTTACTAATATTTGAATAGTTTGTAGCGAATTTCGAGTAGTGTTTTTGACCGAGTGTCACATCCCTAGCGGACAGGGCCAGGTGATTCAAAAGTGTAAGCAAAGCCCAGTGAAGCGCTGGCCTTTGAATAACAGCTACCTTTATCGAAGTGGTCATAACGGATAGAACAGGAAAGCCAGGTTTTCCTTTTCCTGGTTCCTAGCATGAATCAGATTCTATGTGGTGCGTTGGAATCCAAATGAGTTTCCTCGACAGACGATATGGATCTGTACAAGAACCTCATCCTGAACACATACTGCAAACTCTTTCCTCAAACATTAAAATAACAGCATCATGAAGTAGAAATAATGACAAATGTGGGTGTATATAATCTTAGGTGATAGCAGATGACAACACATTGGTCCTCAATGGGAAAACATTAGGAATGAACTGCCCTCCAACCAGATACAGGCTGATTACCCATCATCCCACATCAATACCACAACCCAACTGGTCAAATGGACCCTTACAAGAAAAGCTTCACAAATCAACTTTATATTGGTCTCAATATAAAGATAAAGGATCTTAATTAATGTTCAATTTTATAAGGGTGTTTGTGTGTCTGCGCGATAAAACAGACAGCCACGCAGTGGTATTGATTTTATGACCTATTGACCTTTTGTTGATAGCAAGAGATCACAGCTGTGAGGCCCTGATGAGCGCAGGGGCATTGGCCATATTTTTTTCTCCTTTTTTTCTTATTTTTCCCAAATTTGTCCTTTGTCAGTAAATCATGGCAGGTCATGGGATTCATTGGCCCAATGGTATTATATCGGTTTCTGTGATGTTTCCAAATATTGCTGAATCACTGACAGTTGATTTGAAGAAATCAGGAATGAAATCGAAGTTGCGATATCTGTCAAAAAAAAAGTTTTCCTTAAAATTGTTTAGCACTGTATATTTTTTATTATTATTTTTTCTTCTTTTGTTAACATACAGTGAGAGTAAAAAGTATTTGATCCCTTGCTGATTTTGTTGGTTTGCCCACTAATAAAGACATGATCAATCTATACTTTTAATGGTAGATGTATTCTAACATGAAGAGACAGAATATCAAAACGAAAATCAAGAAAATAACTTGAAGGAATATATATGAATTTATTTGTATTTCATTGAGGGAAATAAGTATTTGATCCTCTAGTATGCATTAGGAGTTCTGGCTTTCACAGACCAGTTACACACTCCCAATCAACTAGTTACCTGGATTGAAGAGACCTGTTCTAAATAATCACCTGTATAAAAGACACCTGTTCACAGAATCAGACAATCAGACAGATTCCAAACTCTCCAGCATGGGTAAGACTAAAGAACTCTCTCAGGACCTCAGAGACAGGATTGTTGACCTGCACAAATCTGGAATGGGCTACAAAAACATTAGCAAGATGCTGGGTATTAAAGTAACAACCATTGGTGCAATTGTGAGAAAATTTAAGGAGTATAACATGACCATCAATAGACCTCGGTCTGGTGCTCCACAGAAGATTTCACCTCGTGGGGTGGCAATGATCATGAGGACAGTGAGAAATCGGCCTGCAACCACACAGCGGGAGTTAGTGAATGACCTCAAGGCAGCTGGGACCACAGTCACCAGGAAAACAATTGGCAACACTTTGCGCCGCAATGGATTAAAATCCTGCAGTGCCCGAAAGGTACCCCTGCTTAAGAAGGCACATGTGGTGGCTCGCCTAAAGTATGCCAATGATCACCTCAAAGATGCACAAAGTGATTGGGAGAAGGTTCTGTGGTCAGACGAGACCAAAATTGAACTATTTGGCCTAAACTCTACTCGTCATGTGTGGAGGAAGAAAAATGCTGCCTATGATCCCAGGAACACTGTGCCCACCGTCAAGCATGGTGGTGGAAACATTATGTTTTGGGGGTGTTTCTCTGCCAAAGGCACAGGGCTACTTCACCGCATCAGTGGGAAGATGGATGGAGCCATGTACCGAGCAGTCCTGAGGGACAACCTCCTCCCCTCTGCTAGGAAGCTGAAAATGGGCCGTGGCTGGGTCTTCCAACATGACAACGACCCGAAGCATACAGCAAAGGCAACAAAGGACTGGCTCAAGAAGAACCATATTAAGGTCATGGAGTGGCCCAGCCAGTCTCCGGACCTCAATCCAATCGAAAATCTATGGAGAGAGCTGAAGGTCCAAGTTGCCAAGCGACAGCCCACCAACCTTAATGATTTAGAGAGGATCTGCAAAGAAGAGTGGGCCAAAATTCCCCCTGATATGTGTGCTCACCTTGTGGTTAACTACAACAAGCGTTTGACCGCTGTGCTTGCAAACAAAGGCTTTGCCACCAAGTATTAAGTGCTTTCGGATAGAGGGATCAAATACTTATTACCCTCAATGAAAAACAAATGAATTAAAATAAATTCTTTGAAGTTATTTTCTGGATTTTCATTTTGATAATCTGTCTCTTCATGTTAGAATACATCTAACATTAAAAGTATAGAATGATCATGTCTTTATTAGTGGGCAAACCAACAAAATCAGCAAGGGATCAAATACTTTTTACTCTCACTGTACATCTGGTTCTACAGTGTAGATGCTATTGAATGAGTTTATATCATCCCTGTAGGTCTATTTGTACATTGTTCCATTTTAAAGTGTATATTTAATCTCTCCCAACATTGGTTGGAAGAGATTATTGTCATCACTGTGTGTCTGTGTCAGCAGAGACATATCATGCTATAACTCAATGAATACTGGAGATATCACCATGAAATGACACGGACATATACATATAGCTAATGTGCATCAAATGCAATGATCCATTTGAGTAAAGGTCAAAGGTCAAGGTCACAATTAACTAAAATGTCAGAATCACATTATTGGTTATAACTCAAGAATGGAGGGACACAGAACTTTCAGATTGGTACAAAACGATATGGAACGAATTTGCACAGTTCTTGTAAGTAGTGTTATCACACACACCGTTTGTGTCAAGCATAGACATATCACACTATAACTTAATCAATACTGGATATATTATCATATTACACGCACTCATGCATATATACATTTAATGAAATTATCAATATTGTAAAAGGTCAAAGGTCAAGCCCGCATTTAGCAGAAAGATGAAAATCATATTATTGGCTCTAGTTCAAGCATGGGCTGTCATAAAAATGTGAGGTTGGCACAAAATAGGGGTGAGCTTGGGCATTCTCTGAATACCTGTTAGGAGAAAGTATTGACATTTCATTATGTTCAGTTGCTGGTGGAGTTAAATAAGTGTTTTCTTCTTCTGACTGCTTTTTGAACATGGACAAATCAATTTCATGTGTTGGTTTTACATGTATTCTGTTGAGGGTCTTCGTGCTTGTATCTAAACTCTTTGTGTTGCTTAATCACTCGCTCAAAAAATAAATGAAATCAACTCATCACCATGACAACCAGTCTCCTGTCTGTTGGAGAAATTCAACATAAAAACCATGAGCATGTTTCTGGAACTGTCTGGTCACAATGGATGACTGGAGACTCACACACGCCCCGCTGGATATCTTCAAATGCCAAACACCCCTTCAGACCACGACTCTTTTTCAGATGCATACCGCAGGATAAACCTTCAATAAATACCAGAGGTGGAAGTAACTAGGGAAAAAGTATTTCATTACTGTATTTAAGGAGATTTTTTTATTAATAACTTGTACTTTACTGGAGTATTTCTTTTTCCCGCAACTTTTTACTTTTACTGCCTACATTTGTGCATAAATATATGTACTTTATACTCTTCATATTTATATAAATATCTGTACTTTATACTCTTTACATTTACATAAATATCTGTACTTTATACTCTTTACATTTATATAAATATCTGTACTTTATACTTTTTACATTTATATAAATATCTGTACTTTATACTCTTTACATTTATATAAATATCTGTACTTTATACTCTTTGCATTTATATAAATATCTGTACTTTATACTCTTTACATTTATATAAATATCTGTACTTTATACTCTTTACATTTATATAAATATCTGTACTTTATACTCTTTACATTTATATAAATATCTGTACTTTATACTCTTTACATTCTCAGAATAGACTCATTACCTTTTCAAAACTAAACCAATGTGACCCTAACCCTATGAAAAATCTGTCACTTCAGAGAGAAAATCACTGGAGGAGAGAAAGTGTGATTTTATATATTAGAATTTTGACTTTTTATTTCATAATTTTGACTTTTTTATCTCTTATTTCAGTTTTTTTAATCTCACAATTTTGACTTATTTCATAAGTCTGGTTTTTGAAAATCTAAAAATTATGACTATCTCAATTGTGACTCTTTTTTTTTTTTCAATTTTTCTTAAATTTCCTGTCCACACCCAGAAAACTAAATACTGTGACCTGATCAAACATTATCTACACACTAACTCACTTTTAAAGTGAGTGACATGTCTCTAATCCAACAGAGATCAGCTGCATGAACCGAAAGTGTCTTAAGTAAACTAGTATGTGGAAGGGCCACTAACTGGTTTGTCAGTATTTCTGGTTACAATGACATCATGTAAACACCAGAAAACTCCAAGTCACTGAAGAAAGAAATTCCAGATGAATATTTAGGCTATTGGTTATTTTCTATTATACAGTGGTACCTCAACTTACAAAATGAATTTGTCCCATAAGTGGTTTCTAACCGTGAATTTGTCGCAAATAGAGTCGCATTTTACATGTAAAAGGCCTGATTTGTTCCAAGGCCCCCAATACTACCCCTGAAACCCTTTAAAAATTATAAAATTATACACATTTTGTATGAAATATGTGTTTAAAGTAAAAGAAAATTTTGATTTTAGATTTCATTTATTGGTCTCAGTGGGGAAATGTGTATGTATAATACATGTATAAAATGAGTAAAAGTGACCAGTAAAACAGCTATCTAAAAAAACACAAAATTGTTTGTGCATTTAAAAAAAAAAAATAGTGCCAATGTCCCTGTGCTCAAACAGGCCTCACAGCTGTGATGGCTTGCAGTCAACAAAAGAGACTCATTGAATAGATCATAAAATCAATACCGCTGTGTTTATATGAACTAGGGATGGGCGCATTCAGTTTTTTTAAACATGAGTCACACTACGAGGTCGAGTGGTGTTATATCAAAAGCTCTTTTTAAAGTGTCACACACACAGAGAAAACATTTGATGTTCCGGTAAATTCTGCTGCTAAATATAGTGTAAAAAACCTTATCCATGTCCACCAGCCTGCGTCAGTTCTGCACAAAGTCATTTTGCCGTAGTCCACCCGTCATGTCATTTTCAGTAGGTCTGTCAGATGGATAACACAACATATCCACCGTGCTTTTGGGTTGTCATGGTGACAACTTGCTGTTCCAGTCTCTACCTGCTAACTCTAGAAGTTCTATTACCCCACATCAGCTTTGCGTTTTGTTTGTTTTTAGTAAACGTTCTAAACTGGTGTGAAATGGTCGTACCACATAGATTAATTGAGCTCTGCGTTTGCTATTAATAAATTCCGTCTTGTATTCTACTGGTAATGTTCATTTTTAAAGATATGCTACGGAGAGATCACAAAGCTTCGTCTTTATAACCTACACTACAATGCAAAACAGTTTGTGCAGTGGAATGACTGATGCAGGCTGTCTTTTTTTTTTTTTAAACCGACAGCAGAAAATTATGACCGGACAATGTTGATGCAATCAACCATCGGTCAAATGGTCATTGGTTAACATCCCTAATTTGACCATGATTGAAACTGAATCAATCGGAAATGCAAACTGTTAAGAACTGAGGGAAGAGTCGTGAGCAACTGGAAAAATAAACAAAAATGTAAACAAATTGTTTACAAAGGCAATTTTTGACAAACAAATTGATCAGTGTTGTGCCCAGTGCTTATATCTATCCAATGGATCAATCAGAATTCATATCAGTTGAGAACTGAGGGAGGAGAAAAAATTTTAGTGAATTGTGGACGACGGACAATGTGCAACGACAATAGGTCATCCCCGAATGAGCTAATAATAATGAAAACAACTGGAGTGGGAGTAATTTTGAATGGGAGCGGATGGGATGGGAGTGAAAATCCACTCTTGTGTCATGCTCTACTGTATACCAATATGTAGGAAAGAACACACTAAAAGGCTCCAAATATACACTACAATGCACTAATATTGGCAAGGCAATATGCTAGAATACATTATAAAACACAGAAGATATGCTAAAAATACACAAATGGGGTATCTGCAGGTTTGATCAAGTCAAATCTATGACATTTAAAACATTTTTGTCTTTGGTCGACTTTCATTCCTTTCATTCACATTAATCAGCCCAATAGGCCTCATGAAGAACCAGTTTACACCATGATTACGTCCACTTTTGTGACCACTGGTCCATGAATAATGTTTCTGTTACTGATGGTCAAGCTGAAAAAGTTTATACCTGACCCACACCCCCACCCCATAAATGACTTTCGGAGGCTCCACTTATTTCCATTTGGAAATCCATTAGGATAAAATGATCAACACTCATTACACACTGGAATAATTCTGTACAAAGATTTACAAAGAAAATATCCCAGGGGTGTCAAAGTGCTTTTAGTTCAGTTCCACATTTAGCCTAGCCTAGCTGCGCTATTCCTATTCATTACATGTATAGGTCTAGGAATGCTTCATAGGTGGGGAGGCGGGCTAAAAGGTTATCTTTCAAATCCTCTGCATGCAGTAGGATGGTACTACAACCAATCAGTGGTTTGGGATGATGTAGTTAGGCGCCGGAAAGTTCACGGAGGAGTCCGTAGAATGTTGCACCCGCCCTCTGGCTCTATACTTCACTGTGATTCGTGAGCCAGTTTCAGGGAAATCTAGTCCAAAGTTACATTGAGCTACACTACTATGTAGCAATTATAAAATCTTTTACCTCAATTGTAACTAACATTAAAATTACAAATACACACAACATTAAGTAACAGGCAGAATATTGGTAAAATTACACCGACTTCTCTGAAGATGTTGTTCATGTTATTCACATTCTTTTTCTAAAAGGATAGTTTGATGTTCCAATTTTCCTTTTTTTACACTAAACCAAAGATAAAATCTGCAGTTCTCATTATTTATAGGTAATTATGATCATATTTTACTGGTCTGATCCAATGTAGATCTAATTATTCTGTATGTAGAAGCTGATTTGAAATAAATTGTACGCTATTGATTGTTAAAATATTCAGTGCAATTCATCCTATGGGCCAGATTGGGGCTGGTGGTGGGCCGGATTTGGCCCACGGGCCTTGTGTTTGACACCTGTAAAATCATTTATTGTGTCTGTGGGACTTTAAAGACTTTTGAATGTCTGCTTTGAGGATTAATGAGTAACTTTAAGGATAAGTGACTTCAGGCTTTCTTTCTTTCAGTGAGATGCTAACCCTCACTCACCTTCGGGGAACGTGCTGCCGTTCTTTCCGCCTGCCTTCTCGTGGGTTTGGCGGTTTTCCGGGTTCCCGTGGCGGCATCGGCCTCCTGGGTCCTTCCCCAGGTGGCCCGGAACCTAGTCCGCCAGCTTCCCGTGGGTTGGGGGGGGGCTTCCCTCCCTCTGCCACAGGCTTAGGTGGTCTGCCCTGCGGCCCCCCGGGTGGAGGAGGACTGGGAGCTTTCTTCATGGGAGGCTTGGGGTCCCTACGAGGCGGAGGCATGGCACCGGGCTTCAGTGGAACACTGGACAGAGGAAAGGCAGGTCATGAACATGAGCAGGCGCACGCCATAGGCTACGTTTACATGATGGTCTTTAAAATAATTCAGAATTAAAGCCATTCCTTTATGTTTAAGACTGAATAAAGGTTTCCATGGAAACGGGTGTATTCCGATCTAGTCTTTCAGAGCTGGTGGTCACTTGTTTCTTTATTTTACTTTACAACGAGTGACACTAACCCTAATGTTAACTCAAATATTAATGTTAATGTCAGAGTTTATTTGGAATAAAATAATTCCGAACTAAAGCCATTTCCTTCATGTTTACATGGACATGTTAATTCTGAATAAAGATTTCCATGGAAATGGGTGTATTCTGCTTCTTTCAGAGCTGCAGGTACAGAGGCTTCTGATTGGACAGAATGGCTGCTTAGCTTCTGGATGTCTACTGGAAGAAAACGATGGCATCCACTTCCTGTTTTATGTTGGTTTCAACTATCAACAAATTAGACCAGATGCTACATGTGATGTTTGACTTTATTTTTGTCATAATTACAGAGCAGCAGCTTGACCCATTCAACCATTGGAATCAACAAACTAACCAGGATTTTAACACATTTTAACCAGGATACTGATTAGGTATTTTAACCGTTGATGGTTAGTACATTCTTGGTTATATTTAAATTTGTGATGTAAATTACACACATTCTGCACTGAAAATTATTTTGTTTTTTTTAAAATAGTGCAATAAAATTCAGTTTTTTTATTGTTGATTAACAATAATGATTTCAATTTTGATCCAAATAATTGTGATTATCATTTTTTCCCTTAAACGTACAGCCCTAATATAGACAAACAATCACTCTCACATTCACACCTATGGACAATTTAGATTAACCAATGAACCTATCAGTGCTAAATCAATAAATGACAAAGCTAACAAACAATAAAATCCTTGCAGGTGCAGTGAAGCCCACGTGCTGAGCTCCATCACTAACATACTGTCAGTGTGTTTGTGAGTAGAAACATGAATGAACACCAATAATGGTGTTTAATGGTGGTTCCAAAACGCCTAATGTTTGCACCTACCCTTTAGCTGGAGCAGGAGGCAGATCCGCTCGGTTCTTGGCATTCCTCTGTGCTGCTGGACTCGGTGAAGGAGACGTGGAAAAGGATCGAGATCTAGACGCCCAACATGAAAAGGTCAGAAGGATGCGGTTTCATTTCGTAACAGATAAAAGCATACATCCATGTTATGATGAACAGTACTGGCCTTTAACCCTCAGGTATCCAGTTGTGCTTTTTATTCACACTTTGGACTTCATGCCAATTTCTAAGTAAAATGGAGACTTTTTGTTACACTTGCCCTGTTTTAGTTCATAAACTCCGTTCTTCTCGAGACCCAGTTTGGTGGAGTGATAAAAGCTAAGGTACTTAAAGCTGACATTCTATTGTTATTTCATTAATATTATTGTGTTCTCCATTGTTATTCAATACATTGTGTGTTGGTTCTATTTAAAAAAACATCCGGATTGCTTTGTTTCCAGCTGTTTTTTCACGGTAGAAAAATGACTTGAGGTCGAACAACAGAGTAATACCGCTACTTCCTCATACATGTCCATGACTTGGTGACGAGGCGTCTCTGATTGGCTCAGAATGCATGAAGGAACACTCCCCCCTCCCCTCTCGCTATCTATGTGTATTTACCAGAGTAGCATCCAGCTAGGTTTCATGCTGTCACTTGTTCTGAAAATGTGCAGGAAAAAACCAGGCTGTATATTTCCACAGAGACCATATGAACCAGTTTGATCCGCCATTTTTTCCAGTTTGTGCAGCAGCTACTGTGGCTCCGTCTTCTCTTGTAGATGCTAATGCTGATGCTACTTCAGATTCTGTGCCGGGAACGGGATTAACCCCACGTGGGAGACGCTAAAGTCAATCTGACATCAGACAGACCGGCTTTTTCTGGGTCCCTCGTTCCTCTTGTTGTTTTCTGTGAATGCAGTATGCAACCAGTGGAGGTGACAAACCACTTTCAAAGGCAGCATGTGTTGGTAATTTGGGGTGAGCCATCGGATTCCAAAAGGAGCGTGGAAAAGTGGTTTTCAACGGAATGACACCTTTAAACTGTGTGATTAGATCTTAACCCTCTATGGGACAACGCCATTTATAATTGACACTTAAAAAAAACAGCTTTAAAAATTAACAAGCCTCTAACCATTGTATCATATCGTACCATACATTTATCACCTACAATCCTGTAGCAATAAAATCAAATATTTAAAAATCCCGATATCATGTGCTGTAACAAGGAAGGAGCATGTGGGGTCACATATCCATGAGTAATGTAAGTGTATTTTTAAACTATAAAACACACATAAATCACCAATAAAAATATATTACTTTACAGCTTAAACTTTTTTACTTTCACTTCAGTAAAAGGAGTTGAATCAATACTTTCCTACTTTTTTCACACCAGTAGCTGTACTTCTACTTAAGTAATGCATGTGAGTACTTTCACCACCTCTGATGGACTGTGTGGAGTAGGGCATTAAAAGAAACGTCGACTAGTTGACACAATGACTCCCATAGCACAAGTTTGTAAGAGTCGACAAGTCACATGTTACTCTTTCTCTCCCTCGGTGCGTAAACACAGACCAGTCAGACCTAAACCAGAAGAGACATGGCTGCTGCAGGTAAAACGGGGGTGGTAGGTCTGACTAAATGAAAGAGTGACACACACATTGCATGTGTGGAAATACTTCACCTTAGATGAAAAAAATGGCACAGCCATCTGAAGAGGCATCCGCTAGCTAACCTGAATGGTATGAGCAGCACCGTAGACAATGCGCAATAACAAACTTTTTTTTTTTTTTCAAAACCTGAAGTGGACAAACTTGGCGGCTACAGACAAACTTTTTGCACTTAATGTAAAAAGTGAGAACGCATGACAGAGGTGGGAACAGTTTGGTTTTCGAGCCATCGGTCCAGACAAAATCCAGACATATGTTCACCCTACTGATGATGTGCAGTAAAACTTAAAAGAAAACTCAAAGTGTTAGCCTTTGTTTTGTACAGGTTAAAATGTTGATGCGTGCGTCTCGTCAGTGGACACTTTTATGTTACAGTGAATTTTAATACAAGTTGCTCATTGCTGGACAGACGTGTGTCCCTGTTGTTCTTCCACTAACAATGTGATGACGTCATCATGACCCGTCGATTTGACTTCAAGTTTGACTGATAAATCGACTTGCAATAAACTGAAGTCATTAATGCCCTAGGGTGGAGTGGGTTGGGGTGTGTGGACTGTGTGGAATGGGTGGCCCACCTTGAGCGGCTGCCACTGAAGGAGCTACGCTGTGATGAGTGGCTGGAGTAGGAGCTGAAGGAGGAGGAACGACTGCGAGAACGTGACGAACCGGAACCTGTGTAGGATGAAGAGCGAGACGAAGACCTGTAACACAAACACACAGGACACGTTAGAGACAGTCTGGTTTAAAAAACTCACTCATCTGGGGAATCTTCTGTCTAGTAAAACCAAATATTTGGTCTTCTTACAAAACACACACTTCAAACATCCCAGTCACCTTGACCCTTTAGAGAAGAAGAGCCAAACACACACTTCCTCACATTTCATCACTGCTGACCATATATAAAGACCAAGTTCAAAGGTCAAAGCCTTTATTGTCATTATACTTCAGAACATCAGAATTCTGGTAAATGTTCTGCACTTCTATACTTCTTTTCCACCTTCATGGTGCTCAAAGTGCTTTACATTAGCCTCACATTCACACACACTCCTACACCAGTAGGTTTCTAAGGTTCTGTCAGTCCTACAGGGAGACTTAGTCACGGTTCAATGTCTTTGCCCAAGGACACTTCGACATGCGGACAGCCAGAGCCAGGACACTATAACAAAATGTGGAATATATATATATATATTTTTTTTTTCATTAACTTAGTTCTTGACATTCCATGGGATACCAGAGTTGTTTTCTCTGTCACTATAACATACTAATGTTTTCTGTCAAAAATACTGCAGTAATACGACTGCTGCTGAGATGAACATTGTGAGCGACGAAAAACAATCAAATATATTTATTTTATTAATACTTCAAGATAACAATAACCTTCCAATTTAGAACTAAAACAATAAAAGAACATAAATAAAATTCACTTCAATTAAATACTTTTTTTTAGTAATTTATTTTCCTAAGCCACTTGGAGCCACAGGTTGACCACCCCTGGTTTAGTTATTTACACACTGATGTGTGAATAAAATGACCAAATATTTGACCATGTTTGTGTCTGAAAATTGAAGTCAAAGGTCTACAGTTAAAGGAGGTCTACAGTTGAAGGTCTACAGTCGAAGGTCTACAGTTGAAGGAGGTCTACAGTTGAAGGCCTACAGTTGAAGATCTACAGTTGAAGGCCTACAGTTGAAGGACTATAATTGATTACAGTAGAACAGTATTTTGTCTTAAATTATAAATAATTGACTCATAAAAACAATTGGTTCATTTTAAAACATTGTTCAGGAAAATTTTTGTAGGTAGATGAATTTGTTTAGGCGAACAGGAAATAATACAACATAATCATTATCACAATGCTGTACAACTATATCACATATCGCAGGTTTTGCCAATATAGTGCAGCTCTATCCCAGATCTCTGTTACCAAACACCTGCATCCACTGCACGTCCACAATTTTGTCCAGTTCTAGTGGAAGGACATTCCCAGAGCACAGGACATGCCAGCTCTGCAGCTTTGGGAAGGGAAAACCAGGACACAACGTCATTTCACTTCCATGACCAATCCTTTCCTCCTCAGTCGTGTGTTCTACGTCACCTGACAGGCTCTTTTCTCCTCAAACATTCAACCACACACAACGTGACAGAAGTGTCTAAACACAGACAGAAAGCAACCGTGCTATTGGACACTTCAGGACACTTAGGAAGAGTTTCCATGGAGACAATGTCGTCACAGAATATCCTTATGGAACACAATCCAGCTGGATGCAGACATTTTTATTTATTATTATTAATTACTTTTATTATGTTGTATTATTATTATTAGATATTTGAATACAGAGGACACCAGTGGACGCTTTTCTGGTATTAGAACAAATGATAGGCCGATACATTAGGACAATATTTCGTTTTTTTCTTTTCTTGAATTGGTATCGGCCTGTTACATTGGCCGATATGCTTTTACACCCAGACATGATTTACTGACAGGTGTAGGAAAAGAGGGGGCAATAATAAGAGAAAAGGTGGGAAGAGAATAAAAAAGGAGAGAAAATTTAAGGGAAAAACATAGGGAAAAGAAAAGAAGGGGGGGGGTTAAAAAGAACAAAAAGAAAAAGGGATAAATAAGAGAAAAAGGGGAGCTAAAAAACAGAAAAAAGAGAACAGAGAAGGTGGATGTTTGTTCATATTTATTACTTTAACTGTTAATATTTTCCATTTTCTAAGTGTAATTGAAAAAAAAAAAATAATTTTTTTCCCATTTGACAGAGGAAAGAAAATCAGTATGGGCTCCAGATATGGGCTTAGACATCGAACATCAGCTGAGGCTGATGAAAAAAAATCTGTATCAGCCCCAAAACATCCATGAGTTGATCACTAATTAGAACTCAGAATATATGCAGTTGTGATCTGTGGGTGGACTCGAGTTCAATATTAATGACAGACTGATATCAGCAGGCTGATATAGAAGGCCGATAATTGTGTTTTTTTTGTATTAGTATTGGCCTGTTGCATTGGCTGATATGGTCTTTTCTTTTACAGACATGATTTACTGACAGGCGAAGGAAAAGGAAAAAAAAATAAGAGAAAAGGCAGGAGAAAAAAAATATAGCAAAATTAAGTTAAAAAATAGGGAAAAAGAAAAGAAAAGGGAAGATATGGAAAAACTAAAAAGGTTGAAGAAAAAAAAGAGGAAAATTAGGGGTTGAAAAGAACAAAGAGGAGAGAAAAACGATCATGGTTGCCTGGTTGTCATGATTTTCCAATGCTCAGCGAGCTAATTGGGTCTGGACAACCGTGTTAAGGTGAAACCTTTCCCGAAGGACGTAGTTGACCCACCTCCCCCAAATGCCTCAGTTTGCTACTGGTCAAAGGCAAAAAAAGCGGAGTCAAAGATTAAACCAATCACACGACTCTCTTTCCTCTAACATATCCAGCAGGGCCAACTGCTGTTGGAAGTGTTTGGTCGTCAACTATCACAAAAAAAATATAAAAATGCACCAAAAACAACAAGTATCCACATGCTTGCAATGGTAAACATGGAGGACTGGGTACAACTCTTGACGTAACGCACTCCCACGAGAATTGGCAGGATTTCCTGGGGGGGAATATAAAGATCACGATTTTCTCCAATATTCCAGAACTGTTAAATGGGGAGCCAATGATAAATTATCTTTATAATTGTATGATAATCCAGTGCTGTTCAGTGCCATTTACTTCAGATTTACTTTAATTTGCCAGTGCCCTCATGTGGGCCGGGTCAGGGTCTGCTATCAGGCCACATAGGATGCAGTATTTGAAAGTATCCTGAGTCTGCAGTGCACTGTTGGTGTCGTGCAGGTAGATGTGGTTACATCATACAAGAGGCTTTTGAGACCAGATTCTCTTCTAACGCCCCCTAAGGAAATTCTGCAGACTCATATGAAACCTGAATGTCAAGAACATGCCATAGAACAAGAAGAATGCGGAAGAGAAGCTAAAGCAGCATGGAGGACTAAAACTGCCAAAGTAAAATAAATACATTAAATAATGACTTTTGTCATTAATTAATTAAACCTGGAATTAAATAGATAAATGTGTTATTAAACTGAGATTTTCCAGAGGCAGACTCCAAACGGAGGGGTACGAGAAATTTCACAGAATATAATGGAAATCTTTTCTTTTTTTTAAATGGCGACATCTGCAAAAGAAGTACACACATTTTTTTCCGCAATGAAGAGTTTTTAAGTTGTGATAACCATTGTATAAAGTTTGACATTGTCGCAATGAATAATGGTAAAAATACCCCACTATTTATAAATGTGGAGTAATCGGTCGATGCATAGCACTTCTCCACTTCAATGCAGATAATGGTAAAAAAAAAAATATCCGCATATCCCAGGAGAACACGACAACTACAGCAGCAGATACGTTTGTTTACTTCTGGGTACAGCTGTCATTATTTGATTACATAACTGGTGGAGCGAACTGATGACATAGGTGAGTGTTGAAGGGGTGTCCCAATTCACAGGTGTTGCTTTTCAAACCCTACCCCTTATAGCTCCATTTGAAGGGGCAAGGGTTGAAATGAGATTCAGCCTTACACTAAATTCACACAACAGGTCCTTAATGCACAATTCAAAACTTTTGTTGAAGTCCAATTTTTTGTGTGCTTGTTCATATTACACATTAAATGTGACCAATGAGGAAATAGGGCATAGTATGCGACATATGACAGAACAAAATCAGTCACTCGGGTCAAATTTCAGAAATTCAGATTTTATATTTATCTGAAAGTTTATTAAAAATGTTTGTCTGACACTAATTCAACCAATCAAGAGGCCGTTTTTCAATATCGCTCTAGCAACAAGGGAATTTGTTTTACTGGAGAAGGTTCCGTTCTGAGGCCTCCCATTGGTTCAAATATATAAATATGCAATTTCTTTTTAAGGGTTGTCTAGAGGGAACCCCATCTTTCCAACGGTACCAAACATGACAGGGAAATACCTAACGCCAGCACCAAGGAAAGCCGTGTTTTGAGCCGATTTTTCTTTGTTTTAGACTTAATTACTGTCAAAGTCAGTTGTTGTCCTTCCTAAAAGGCATGATTTGAAGCATTTATGGTAAGAATTTCACAAAAACTCATACAAGTGTTCAGGAGACATTTTACTTGGATTTTATACATAAACTTCAAATTCGATAAGTTTGACCCATATAATGTATTTGAGGCTAAAGCTAGAAATACTGCTGAGACTGAACCACTGGTTTTGTGCTGGAGGGTATTATATGTGGAAGGCTAAGATGCTAGCCATTTCCATGGACAACAGTGTAGTATTAACGTGCAGGAAAGAGCCGAATACATCAAGATTTAAGATTAAAAAATTTATAAGATGGAGGCGAAAACAAGGTTCATATAGAGAGAAGATGAACGAGATTGACTGAAGGGATTTAGAGATATGAAGGACATGTCTATGTTCCAAACTATCAGGATTCACTGCCACACACACACACACCTGTAACAGGTCAGCTACAGGTCAAAGGTCAAATGAAAGCAAAAAGTCAGATTTGGGAACATCTACCTGCTGTGTGAACGTAGCCTTAGTTACTATTACCTGACAAGGGCTTCAAAATGGCATCATGACCTTTGACCTTGAACGATCTTGAAAGGTCAATCCCATCGTCTCATGTTTTGAAAGGGAAATGTCCAGTAAGCGCTAAATGATTTGCAAGGGTTGGGATTTGTTTGTGCCTGGTTTATTAATGATTCCATTATTATTTTAGGGGTCTGTTATTTGTCTGAATGTGGAACCTCAACTAAAAGGAATTTAACATTGATTGTTAATAATGTCAAATGTCACTGTACATTGTTGTATGATGACAATAAAGGCTATCATCTATCTATCCCTCATCTTCAGTGTCATTTTTACATTTCACAAATGGATCTCCCGGGTCGAATGAGAGCCTTTGTTGATCCAGTTTCTGGACTGCAGACTGAACATTTGCTTTTGGTTTAATGTAAGAGGAAACAAACTGATGTGAAAACAGGATTAGATGAATGGCCTCTGAGAGGAATGTCATTTAATAGGTTGACTTCAGCCTTATTTAAAGGTGGAATTTCTCAAGGCTCGTTTATTAGGTCATTTATTACTGGAAAAACACCCAGGATTGACCCAGCACATTCCTCTGTCATGTGACCATTCTACCCTCATACCATGTGATGTCATCCAGGGAAATTATTAATTAAGACGTCGACTGTCAGATGAGTTAATTCTTAAACTAATTGTGTTAATGTACAATATTTCCGCATGTCAGTGAATGCATCTTGGCTTTTGAGACAGATTAACAAGACATTAAAAATAACTTAAGAGTAAATGATACAATTCCAGCATAACTGTACTGTAATTTCCACTATACATGAACGTCATTGTAAATGTATTAAAGGTGACTGATCATAGGTTCAGTTAAAACCAAATAAATGCATAAATACAACCTCAAAGCAGAAAAAGTTGAAAGAGCATGTTGAATGCTGCCAATAGTAGCACATACTGCTTAAAATATAACAATAAAATACAAACTACAAACTCAGAAAAACCACACTAGTAAAACCCTCCAAAACAGAACTATTATATATCATTATTTACTTATTTATTGTAAGGCAGATCCTGTAGCTTTTTAACCAAGCAGCAGAGTCGAGAAATCTGTTCTCATCTATGAAAACTAAATAAATAAACTTTACATATTCACTTCAGCTGGGTACCACACCTTTAAACTGGATTTTCTGCTTGACTATGAACACAAACATGCCCAGAAATGTCTGAATATCTGGTAACTACGTGGAACTATGGTCCGTTCACCACTTTGGCACCTCAAGGGCTAACACAATTAACATATACTGTATTTTCTGGACTATAAATCGCTCTAGATTATAAATCGCACCAGCCAAAAAAAAAGCATAATAAAGAAGGAAAAAACATATAAGTCACACTGCAGGACAAATACATTTTTTTTGGGAAACACCAAGAACAGACATTTCATCTTCAAAGGCAATTTAAAATAAAAACAGGCTTAATAGGTGAACTGTGTGCTAATGTAACACATTCAGCTAACATTAAATGATGCATAAACAACAAACTGAGAATGTGCCTGGTATGTTAACGTAACATATAAAGAGATATTCAGATGTGTGTGTGTGTGTGTGTGTATTTCATGGTGTTGCACATGTGTTGGTGTTTCGTGTTTGGAACTCAACAGTGGAAATTAATTTCCCCTCGAGGACAATAAATCATGAATCTGAGAATATTGTTAAAATTCTGCTTATTCTTTCACTTTGTTCATGTTATTCATATTGTTTGTAGATGTAAACATTTTCATTGTTTAATTTTAGAGTAAAGAATAAAGAAAACTTTGGAGTTGACATTCGTCTATTATTCTGTTATTATTTCACTGGTTGGGCTTCACATCAGATCAAATTTAGCTGAAAGTGGAACTGAACTAACATGTGTTTGACAGCCCTGTATTCAGGCATGAAAATGGCTCAGGGGTCAAAAAGGTGACAGAAGTGCGTCAGCGCAGCTCGGCACAGCGGCGGCGAGGGGGGGGGGGGGGTAGTGCGTGTACACTATGAAGAAAAATATTCAGCTCTTTGTCCACCAACACTCTGTTTCAGTCTTCTGTAGGAGGCACTACAAAACACGCAGCTCTCTCAGACACAAACACAATGACCTCATATGCATGTTGTAATGGCCATTTTATTAAAAAATGAATGAATTAAAATGAATAATGTCTGACCAATTAGGTAATGGAATGACACAAGGCTAAGTCATCATCCTCTCATCACTCATCATTATGCCTGAACCATAATCAACACAACATACCACAAGGTCAACACTGTGTTAGTAAAACATGCTGTTGACAACAACAATATCATTTAAAGATAAAAACCCCAATGTCCAAGTCCAATTAATCATTTCTTTTCCTTTTTGTCTGGGCCACCAGTGTCACCAAGGCCCTTTTGCGTTGAGTTGCTGCATGCCTCAGCCTCGCCTGCTTTTCAGTTTCTGCAGCCTCTTTGTTGACCTGCTGAGCACTCCCCAGTTTTTTTTAAACCAAATCTTCTCTGCTGCACCTCTCTGTCCACTGTTTTTGTTTTCACTTTCTGCCTGTAGGTTGCTGCTGCATAGCTTCCTGTCCACCTCCCCAAATTTGACATCTTTCCTCAATTTTTTGGAAAATATCCCCTATATGAAAGGAAAGCTCCTGTCCCTTCACTGTTACTTTTCCCTCCATCTTCAGTCAGGACCATTTCCAGGAGCATTTCATTCCTGCATCTACCTGCTTCACTGATGCAGCATCCTCCTCACCTAACACACTCATTCTGCAATACACAACATCAGAGGCGAAAAGGAGTGTAATAAAATACCAATTATTACGTGTTTTTATTTAGTCACAAAAGGCTTCAATCATGTATACCAATTTAACAAGTTCTAGTACGTTTACAACCTGCTCAGTAGCCCCTCACAAGACTACTATACACACGTCCCAAAAACCAATTACAGAGGTATTATAAAGAAACATTTGGTTCTTTTTATGTCACTGTTAACTTCACAAGTTTGGTGCTACCTTGGGATAATACTACAGATACCGTCTAATAAATACATGTCAATGAGCTAATACCTAGTTAATGGGAGCTCATTTTTCACCTCAGCTCTGGTAGTGTTCAACTAAATTGCTGTAGCAGTGAAGCACAGAGTCCTGCACGGTTCTGATTTTGACAAACCGCAACCGCCCGTACCCGTCATGTTTAAACCCGTATCCGACCCGTTTTCCAACGAAAAAAAGTACAAATCCACACCCGAACCGACCCGCTATAAATGAACCCATATCTGACCCGAACCCGGAAGAAAATGTCATCTTAAATACAAAATGTATTACCACGAATATACTGAACAGTGACATAGCCAAGGCAGAGCCAAATAAAAATGTTGTTAAACAGGAGCAGACAAATAATAAATTCAAAAACTATTTTTATACGTGAGCTCACGCGCGCGCGCAGACACACACACACGCTTGAAAAAACGCATCAAGAAGGAAACCGACAGGAGGCAGCTATACAAGTCCAAACTAAAGAACAGTTTTTAGCCTATGAACCGCAAATTAGACCCGTGATCACCACCCGAACCGAACCCGTATCCGACACAGCACAACATTTTTCACCCGTTTCGTGAAAATCTGCGGTTCACCCACGGCTCACCTGCGGTTACCCGAACCCGTGCAGAACTCTGGTGTAGCAGCCTACCACAGATATAAATATGAAAAATGAAAACATTAAAAAGACCGAAGCTATTATTCACCTGACCTAATTCAATCCGGCAGTAAAATGTAGATGCTGTTCGCTTGTCGCTGACCGCTTTTCCTTATAGTTCTTCTAGCAGAGACGTAAGTTAGCTTACCTTAAGCGCTAGGATTGGAGAGGCAGCCTGTCAGTTAAACTAGCTCCCCTGCCTAAGTTCCGCAGATATGTTTTTGGCAGCAAAACAGTCAGGGGGATTTGTGGATCGCTGTCCAAGTTAAAATTTAAAGTGTTTTCATTTTGCATATTAAAGTCAATCATATCATATGATTAAATAAATAAATAAATAATTCGAACGACCAGACCCCCCCCCCTCCTCCCAAAAAAAAACTCCTCGGATCTACACGATTCACGTGGGTCACCCTTTTTTACTTCAAAACGGCGAATTTCGCCGAAAGGTGAGAGATTTTCATGCCTGTGTATTAGCTGAAACAGAAAATAAAAAGCAAAATTCGGGCTTTGTTTGTACTCGCAGGAGTTTTGCTGTAAGTTCTACAAAAGTCCTACAAGTCAAAGCTCATGGTTGAGTGGCAGCGCAAACAATATGCCCTCATTCTTCGATGACACGGACCTTCTCATTCTAATCACACTGATAATAATGAAGAGTGATGACAGGACATTAAGCACTAGATCATAGGTGTCAAACATCTGGCCCGAGGGCCAAATCTGGGCCACCAAAGGGCCCAGTCTGGCCCTTGGGATGAATATGTGAAATGCAAAAGTCATATTAACATAGAAATAATCATTTTAGTTCAGATTCCACATTCAAACCAATTCAATCTGAAGTGGGTCAGAACCAGTAAAATTCTATCATAATCTATAAATACAACACATATACACTTATCGCTTCGGGAATGTAAATATTTTCACAAATTTACACAAAGTATATTTTCCACCCAAAAAATGTCAATAATCTGAGTATGAAGAACCTGAAGTGTTTTGAGAGAAGTCCGTTTAATTTTAACAATATTCTGCCTGACATTAAATGTTTTGTGTCTTTGTATTTGATTCACTGTGACCTGGAAGTTAGAATGAACATGTGGAAATGATAAACACAAGCAGAATATGGTTAAATGATGCTGTTTCTCTCAGTTTGTTCATGTTATTCACAATGTTTGAAAGGATCGTTTGTCGAAACATTTTCATTGTGTAGTTTTACTTTCTTCAGTCTAAAAGCATAGGTGAAATTATGGAGTTGACATTATGTATTATTCTGTTATTTCACTGGGTTGGCTTCACTTCAGATCAAATTTAGCTGAAAAGTGGCCCCTGAACTAACATGAGTGTGACAGCTCGGCACTGGAACACCTGTGGATTTACCTCATTTTACTCAGATTCTGATAAGTGACTATTAACCTCCTAAGACCCAAACTCTTGCATGGTATGCATTTTTTATTTCTCTTGGTTATTTGGGGTGCTTGGGACCTGGTGACTTTAAAAAAGAATTATCAGGAGTGCTGATCTGCTCCCTCCATACTCTAGGATACTGATGACATCACCTTCATGGAAATTCAGTCAATAAAGTGTATTTAACAAATTATAGTTATTTTAATGTTTATCTCAAACGACCCGACCGACCGCAACCTGAATATCATAAAAAAAATGTTCAATGACCCGCAATCACTTCGTGTCAGCCTGTGCATCACTGATGTGTGTGTGTGCATGTGTATACTAGCCATACTATATATAATATAGCAAGTATTATCAGGGTACCAGCATGGTACCAACGCATTTCAGTGTTACGCAGTGATTAGGGCCACAACGCTGCCTTTCAGGTTGTGGGATTGTGTTTTTTGAGCACATTTTCTGCGCAATATTTCCATATTTACGTGAGAAAATGTCTTTATTGGGACAGTTGGTGCTGTGAAAGAGAATTATTTTAAGGTAACACCATGTGCGTTTGTTTTTATTGCCTCGGTGCTTATCTAGGTTCATTTAAATATCGTCACCTCAGCCGTCCTTTCTGGTCCATTGACCCGTTCCAGTTTAAAATTCAGAGTCACTTCAAATCTCGGGGTTACAATTAGCATGTCTCCGTTGTTCCCGTTTTGCCATGTATGGTGAATAGTAGGGGTGTAAAGATAAACAGATTTGAATCGGTTATCGGTCTGCGTCGTATGAGATCCCAGTGGATGCCCAGATTTACAGCCACGAATCAGTTTCCTGAGGTCCAGCTACCAATGTGTAATTCTGACCTTTATACCTGTGGCCAAGTGGCTTAACAATGACATACCATTTATTTTAAAGAAATGTAAACATGTTAAAGCTAGATTCTAACCGCTGTTGTTGGGGGTACTGGCAGGGGTACAATGAAAGTTAATGTGGGCAGGTAGTGGATGCAGAAGTGACAAAATAAAAGCATATTCATGGATGAAACTGTGGATCAGTGGTTGATCCACACAGATCATGGTTTGTAAAGTGGACCCGTGCTGGATTACATCTGTATCACATCACTCCCAGTCAGAATATTAATCACCATTTGTTTGGTTTTCTTTTCTGTGGAAACCAGGTTCAAATGTCTCTTTGGGTGTTACAGGTTGTCGAGAACTGGTTTCGATGCTGCGTTAACGTTGATAACTTTTGAATGATGAAGCAGAACAAACATATTTTCTCAACATATTAACTTAAAAACAATGACATGGAATTTTAACACAGAAGTAAATGCAGGTATGTGAGTAAGGTCATGTGATGTTCATGAAGACCATTGACTACTTTTTAAAAATGCGGGTCGAGAAGTGGGTCGGCTGCGGATCGTTTATAGATGTACCCACGTATCACTAGTAAAGAACCCTTCAAAAAAAAATGCTGGATCCAGATGGTGATCTGGAACCCCCCCAAATTGTAATCACTTTTGTCATTCCAGACATTCGGTGAAAATTTTGTTGGAATCCATCGATAACTCTTGAGTTACGCTGCCAACAGGCAGACAGACGGACAGACCCTGACACTGACATACGCTCTGCTGGCAAAGGTAAAAATAAAGTTCACACCTGGATGAGTTGGACAGGGAGACAGAGGAGCCTGAAGGCCGATGTCGGCGTCGTCCCCGGGGCGGGGATCCCAAACCGGGCCGTCTTCTGGGAGATTTGGACCGGCGCCACGGGTCTTTCCACTCGTCTGGTCGCCTCATGACTGGAACCACCTCTTTCTTTGACGGAGGCTCCATCGGCCTGCTGAGGATACGGAACAAACCTGGTTAAGAGTCGGGCCGTAGGTGGAGGTCACGTCAACTTTATTTATAAAAGCACTGAGCATTTATAAAGAACAACACATTGGGCCAAAGTCCTGTATAAAGACAAAGGAATGAGCAAAAAATAGATTTCAGTTTGTTCATGTAAATATTTTCCTTCATGTAACTTCAGTTTTTTTGCTGTAAAATAGAGAAAAGCTTAGAGTTGACATTATCTATAGTTTATTATGCTATTATTTAATAGCAGACTGATATAATGAGCTTTTGAGTTATTTAGGGGAGGCTCTATGCCACAATCTGAAAAGGTAAGGTAACTTTATTTGTATCTGAAGGTAGATTTGGTTGCAGGTAAAAGCAAACATAACAACAACAAAATACTTAACAGTGACACAAGACCGTAACACAGGTCAAAACACAGGCAACTAACAACAACTGACATGTAGACAAGTGCTCCAGACAGGATATAAAAAATAATACATTAACACATAGGGCTGCCCCTGAACAGTAGCTTATGTGTTAAGTGCTTTTATCATTGAGGAGACAGGACTGCACTCATACCTTTTGGTCCTGCATGCAGGCGTATTGTATGGTGTAAGATTTCTGTCCACAGATTGGATAACTGTGCTTATTTGTTAAAAATTACAAGTATGACTTCGAACTTTACAAGTACGACTTACAGCTAGCCTACAACTTCCCACAAGTGACATAACTGTCAAAATATGTCATCACCACATCCACAGCCATTACTTGTTGAGAAAAGAAACCTCAATCATAAGGTCTATTATATTATATTATACATTTTTCAAGCAAATTCTTTAAGGGTTGATCTGTACTGTACTTAATAGCCTAAGAAAATTAACACATGAATAGTCCTGCTCATTGACCATTACACCATATTTTGTACTATAATAATAATAATAATAGTCTTTATTTGTATAGCACCTTTCGTACAAAATTCGTACAATTTTAAGACAGGGTGAATTACAAAGAATACATTAAAATTTGATTGCACAAAAATTATAAAATTACAGAAGTACAAGATTATAAAATTTCAATAAATAAAATTGCAAGAATGATAAACACATTATTTTTATTCTAATAATATAAATCACTATTTAGGACATAGAAGTAATTTGTTCCACTGTGGAGGGTGTTTTCTACAGGCTGTCAGTTGGTCTGTTGTCAAAAATCGGCAACTCGATTGGTCAAGAACGATCATGTGATGTCCCGAGACCTCATTTTCTGACTCTGCTCTGAGGAAAATAGTTTGCCACGAAATCGCTCAGTGGGAAGAATTGACAGGGTTTTAATGAGAGAATTATTTTTGCGACACTTTTGTGTATTCATTCTTAATTTTAAAGGATACATTTCATAGTTCAGAGACATCAGAGCGAGATTAAACGAAATGGTGGTTCACCTTACGGCCTGATCGACGTTTCTTTTCTCAACAAGTAATGCCTATGGATGAAGTGATGACGTATTTTGACAGTTACGTCACTAGTGGGAAGTCGTAGGCTAGCTGTAACTTTTGACAAATACTCACGGGTATCCAATCTGTGGATACGAATCTATTGACCGTTATCTTACAAGATCATTTTGAACCTACGACCTGAGGGGAGAAGCTGAAATTCATTGAATAGTGGATGTGATGCATCATTAAACATGGACCCTGCTAGTCTCTCTAATTGTCTTTTGTAAAGGTATTCTACATTCAGCTGTTGCTCTCCAATTATCTTACTGGCCCTGAACAAAAGGGTCTAAAAGCTCTTTAAAAAAGCTCTAAAAGCCCTGATCTAACCCAACATCCATGTTCGTCTGGAGGGTGACGTCCTACCTAAAGATCTGACCCCCCCACCCCCCCCCCACCCCCCCCCCCCCCCAAAAAAAAAAAAAAAACACTAATAAAGAAAGTGGGCTTAGAAGAATATTAAAAAGTGCGATGGAACAGGTCTGACAATGTGATGACACTATGCAAATATGATATTTTGATATTTTCAACATTAAACCTGAGGGGAAAAAACCCAATGGAACGTCATGGAAACTTCAGGTTATTTATTTACTAACTATATTAATGACTGACACATTAATAAAAACTGGGGCTTTCTAGCTAATCTCACAAGTCCCTGTGCATTTTAATTTCTACTATGTATTTTAAGCAACTAAAAAACCCACTCAACAATAAACCTCCAGCTGTGGCTCAGAGTCGACATGTTTGACAGCAGCCAAATGAGTAATAATGTGTAGTTTAAAGACATTTAGACCCACACTGTCCCTGATGTGCAGCTGGGGAAGTCAAAGCAACACTACCAATCCAAACTGAAATTAAAAATTAACATGTGTGACAGGGGTAAAAATCAAACCTGAAGTGAAAATGAGAAAATGTTAAAACTCATTTACATAAAAAGGTAAAAACACAAAAAAGTTAAAAATATGGTGAAAATGATATGATCAAAGAAAGACGGGATGATTTTGAAAGACAAATGTGCTCACTTAACTGCCTGTATTATTTTTAGTTCATTTATTTTCAATTTTATATATTCTTATTTTATCATATTTTGACTTCCATTTTGTATGTTGGGTTAGATGTTTGCCTGTTATAATGAAAATAAAAAAATTTTATTTAATTTTTTTTTTTTTTAAATATGTGGAAAAATGTTTAAAACATACAGACGTAAAAATGTGTTTAAAAAGATGTTAAAACACACATACGTAAAAATGTGGCTAATAAAGATATTTAACAGTACTCCACATAAAATGTTTAAACATGATGATCTTTAATCTCCAATTTTTGCATAAAGCTGCTGACAAACACACAAAAAAACAAAAAAAAAGACAAAGCGACTCAAAAACAAAAGCCCTCTCCCTTTCGGGGCCGGGGTAATAATGAAAAATAAAATTCAGTGTGGACAGCAGTATCTCCAAGAACACAAAGGTGCTGTGAACTTTGCCCGTCAGTAATTCATGGCAGGGAAAAAAGAAAATATCAGTCGACAACAGGCCATATTCATCGGCCCCATATATTGACCAACCAATGTCAGCTGATCATTAATCAATATGCATCTTCTGTAAGAAAAAAAGTATAAAAACAAAAATCTATCCAGGTCAAGTGGAATTTGCTGGATTTTTACATAATCAAGACGCTTTAGGCGAACACCGGTGGGAATTTCCAAAGTAATTTTTTTTTTTATATAAAACTCTAAAATTCAAGTGTTTAGTCTGAGCCACTGTCTAAATATTTACTGAAGGAAATGAAGGAGCGAGTGGACAGTCCCCACTGTGGAAAGCTCGTCTTCAGTTACACTCATGTGGAATGCAGTTGCAGGTGAGAGTTTGGGTGTACCGTTTCAAAATGAGCCGTTTAGATAAGACCTGCATGGAGACAATGACAATATGGAGGACGAAAAGTGCCAATATTAAATAAAGAAATACATCATTAAATAATCATTAAATATGTAATTAATTAATTAAAATTGAAATTAAATCGATAAATGTGTTATTAAATGTGTCAATAAAAAAGTACCAATTAATTTGAGGTAAAAAAACAAACAAAAAAAAAACATTTCTCTAATTATTTCCTGGTCCTTGTGTTGTAGTGGATCATGAATTTATTTTATCTTCCACCCTAGTCCATCACAGTCAGTGGGCGGAGCTAAGGTGAATCTAGTCAAATCCAGTCCATTGTGAGTGTTAGAGCCAGAGTCTAGGGTTTTATCAGTTGTCAAAGTTTAGTTTCCTAAAGTATCCAAACAAATGTAGAGGTCAAAGGTCACCCAGTGTATGAGAATGTGTTCACAAGCTCTGTATTAATCCTTTATCTGGAATCTATTTAACTGGACTGGATGTGCAGGGAAACCAATCAGCTGTTAAGACCCGCCCACTGACTGTGATGGACGAGGTTGACAGATAAAATAAATTCATGATCCACTGCAACACAAGGACCATGAAACAATTAATAATTAGTCAAGTAATAATATGTTTGTTTGTTTTTTACTTCAAATGAATTGGTATTTTAATTAATTAATGACACATTTAAGAACATTTATCTATTTAATTCCAATTTAAATGAATTGATGACTAAATTAATTAATTATGGATGTATTTAATTTTGACACTTTTAGTCCTCCCTGTTATTTAACTGTATACAAATGGGAAAATATAGTTAATTATGAAATCACAAAAATAACACATTAACACATTTATCTAATTCCAACTTTAATTAATGACATATTTAATTATATATTTATTTAACTAACTTCAATTTAATTGGTATTTTAATGAATTAATGACACATTTATCTATTTAATTCAAATTCCAATTCATTTAATTCCAATTAATGATGTATGTATTTAAATTTGGCACTTTTAGTCCTCTATATGACAACAGCTGCCCAAACCCTTCATTAAAGCGTCTACGTCAGCGGCGGAACGTGTCGGGTGACTTGCATCATCGTGTAGAAGACAAACATGAGTGATGAGCATCCTGTACTGTAAATATACACCAGTGGGACGTGACTAATATATGTGAATGACAAATTCCACTGGGGGTTATGCAACAGTAAACAAAAGTGTGTGTCTAAGCACCACCCTCGCAGCTAAAAATAGCACCACAACACTGCTTCTATTTTAAGATCTTTATTCTAAGGAAGGAATGATGAAAGGTAACAGGGCACATAAACCCATTAAAACACACAGTCAAACATAGAATAGGATGTTTACACAACTGTCAGCTTTTATTAATAGACCTAAGGAGATTTTTGTAAAAGCGTATTGTTTATTTTATCTGGAAACTGAACATTGAATGGAGCGCTTTATTGAAAACACAAGGGCTATTTTTTAATACTTTTATCAAAAAGCTGTTGACTTTATCTTATTTGATCCCATTTCTTTCAGTCCAACCTGAGCTGCGTGATGGAACAGTCATATTTATTCAATATGACATGCTGTAATAACACAATGAACCTACAAATTACACTGAAAACATGAAATCTGAATATTAAACCCCCAACATTTTTTCACAAAAAAACAAAAAACACGCTGAATGACTTATTTTCATAACATTGAACTAGGGACGTGAATCTTTCACTCACAAAACGATCTGATTCAAATCTTGATTCACAGACTATGATCAGATTCAGAGTGATTCATAAAGATTAGTAAATGATTCAGTGCTATTCAATACGATTCGAACCTATTATGTTCAGTTTGATTCAATATAAATTGACAATTTAACTGCAAGGACTTTTTTTTTTTTTACTTCATGTTACTATGAAAAAGAGAAACAAATATACACAGATACAACTGAGCAGAAACTAATAAATTCACACAACACAAACGTTTTTGCAATATACCTGTAGATAACTGATATTAATGATAATATACCTGTAGATAACTGATATTAATGATAATATACCTGTAGATAACTGATATTAACGATAATATACCTGTAGATAACTGATATTAATGATAATATACCTGTAGATAACTGATATTAATGATAATATACCTGTAGATAACTGATATTAATGATAATATACCTGTAGATAACTGATATTAATGATAATATACCTGTAAATAATGGATATTAATGATAATATTCCTGTAGATAACTGATATTAATGATAATATACCTGTAGATAACTGATATTAATGATAATATACCTGTAGATAACTGATATTAATGATAATATACCTGTAAATAATGGATATTAATGATAATATACCTGTAGATAACTGATATTAATGATAATATACCTGTAGATAACTGATATTAATGATAATATACCTGTAGATAACTGATATTAATGATAATATGCCTGTAGATAACTGATATTAACGATAATATACCCGAAAATAACTAAACCAACAAGAGAAAATCAAAACCAAAAAAGCAACATGAGTTATATGGAATTATTTCAGCTAACATATGTTCAGTGTCGACCACTAATCTATATGACTGTTTGTGTCAGCACCACACAGCTGTTATTTACTCCTAAGGATTTTATAATATCGCAATATATATTGCAGGGTTAAAAAAAAAAGACAGCTTTTTGTTATATCGTTCAGCCCTAATTCTGAATAAAAATCTCCATGGACACGGGTGCATTCTGCTCTAGTCTGGTCTTTCAGAGCTGGAGGTACAGAGGGTTCTGATTGGACAGAACGGTCGCTTAACGTCTGGATGTCTACTGGAAGAAAATTATGGCGTCCACTTCCTGTTTTCATTTGTTTCATCTATCAACATGTTAGACCAGATACTATATGTGATGATAACTTTATTTTTGTCATAATTACGAAGCAGCAGCTCAACTCAATCAACCATAGGAATCAACAAACTAATGCCCACAGTGGAATATGGTCGTCATGGCGACCAGACCAGGAGCATGTGCAGAACGACAGGAATAATGTTAAAGAGGAATTAAGTTTTTCCATGTTAGAGGAATTATTGAATTCAGAATTAAGATCAGAATAAACCAGTGACCCTAGAAACAGGGCTAGTGTACAGTCAGGAGTTAAAGCTGTCATTCCATCGTTATTTGATTAATCTGTGTTCTCTATTGTTATTTAACACATTGTGTGTTGGTTCTATTTAAAAAAACGTCCGGATTGTTTTGTTTCCAGCTGTTTTTTCATGGTAGAAAAATGACTTGAGGTCGAAGTTTACCAGTGCTTCCTCATATGTTTTCATGACGCAGTGACGAGGCGTCTCTGATTGGCTCAGAATGCATGAACACTCCCCCGCTCTTCGTAAGTGTTTACCTTTACCAGAGTAGCATCCAGCTAGGTTTTGTACCGTTGCTTGTTCTGAAAACGTGCAGGGAACCAGTTTGATCCACCATTTTTTCAAGTTTGTGCAGCAGCTACTGTTGCACTGTGTTCTCTTGTAGATGCTAATGCTAATGCTACTGGGGGACGGGTTTAACCCAACGTGGGTGATGCTAACGTCCCTCTGTCAATCAGATGGACTGACTTTTTCTGGGTCCCTCGTTCCTCTTGTTGTTTTGTGTGAATGCAGTATGCAGCCAGTGGAGGTGACAAACCACTGTCAAAGGAGCATGTGTTGGTAAGTCGGGGTGACCCATCAGATTCCAAAAGGATCGTGGAAAAGTGGTTTCCAGCAGAATGACACCTTTAAATGTGATGATTGAGCAAATGCATTATCGTGTGTTGTGGTATTTCTTTGATCTTATGTTTTTATCTGGTTCCACTGCATGTTTCTTTCCACAAATATTCCACACCACCATAGCGTTCTGTTACTAACATGGGGAATCATTCAATCATGAAATCTATTGTCTGTGACAGCAGGTAGTGTCACATTTTTCCACTGTTTTTAATCTCATGTCAAGTTTATGCCATTGAAATTGTGTAACTGAATACTTTTTTTTATGTCAACCCCGGAGGCAACAACAATGTACATGACATTCACTTTACCTGCATTGTTTAGAAAGTGCCAGCAACGCCCATGTTCTACTTTTGTGCCCATAAAAGTGTGACGTTAACTACTTATGCTACGTCATCCTGGCAAAGGCAACAAGGAAACAATTAGTGTGCAGCGTTATGTATGTTTATGTGCAGTTTTCCATGGGTAACAGTGTCAATACAGCGCAGCTTCAAAAACCCAATGAACTGTAATTTATAACTCATACAAATACAGACTTGGTATTAAATATTGACAGAGTTCAGAACAGAATAGAAGAGATTTTTAAGTTAGTTTTTGCTACAGGAAAACTGTGTAAAAAAGGAATAAATAAAAAAATATTGCACAAAGAACATATAAATGTTTGAAAGCTACAAAATAAAAGCTACAAAATAAATATTAGTATATATATATATATATATATATATATATATATATATATATATATATATATACATACACACTACTAAAATACAACTGAATTCCAGATGTATACAAAAGGCCAACTATTCTGCAGATGACAAATATGTACAACACATATACAGACTTATATACAGATTTACAGACACTATATACTGGTCTAATTTCCATTAGAACACTGACCTGGATGTGGCACAGGTACAAACTATTTGTACCCGTGCATGTAATTTGCATTAGTTTTTATTTGACAGAAGCAAATGCCAAAAACCAACAAAGGTAAAAACCCTTAATCATATGACCACCTTATCTGTCAAATATTGATGACATTTCTCTAGGGTTCAGTTCAATTGACCTTCACATAAATAATCCCCTAAAGATAAAACACACAAAGAACAGATAAGAGGATGTCAGACATGTCAAAACTGGTCTGTCAAAGGGTCCAATTTAGTCCATGGGATTATTTTTGAGGTTAACAAAAAAAAAGAAAAGCCAATTGAAATGTTAAAAAAAAAATCATGGTTAAGTTTAGTTTATCGTAGATCTAATTATTCTATATGTAGAACCTGAAAGGTGAACACGTGAAAAAAGGACTTAACGTGTCAGAAATAATGCAGAACAAATAAAAGACACATGAGGTGAAACTTGTATTAAAAGACTAAAACGGTGCCAAACACATTTCCCAGCCTGCAGTACCTTATTTTTTTCAATTATCTGTGTTTAGAATGTACAGATCTGCTGTCTCAGAGCTTTCCTGGACCAGACCAGTCAAACAACAGTGGAAAGAGTCAAATTACATGATAATAATGTTTGCATCTATAATGTTTCCCTCAAAATGTGAAGAACATCAACAACTGGACATGTGTTCAGAAAAACAAGTGACATTTTTCATCATTTTCTGCCTCAGTCTATCAGTTTGTCATCTGCACATGTGCAGAATAACTGACATTTACATTATAAATACACTAAACATTTAGTAACAAGCAGAATATTTGTAAAATGATACTTCTCTTCTTATATTTCAGATTTAATTATTCTGTATGTAGAAGCTGAATTCAAATCATTTTTACACTGTTAATATCTTCATTGTTATTAATCCTCAGTTCATCCACAGCTCAGTTTAAAACAAAAATATAAACCGTATATGGGGATGAGATGGGGGAGTGAAGGTGTTCTTTGATTAATAACTGTGTATTTATTTTGTTCACAGCGGGTCAAAGCAAAAAAACAAAAATAGAAAAAAATTAAATTACATTTAAAGAATATTAATTATTTATAATTTCCCTCTTCTTTTTTAAATAAATACATTAAAACAAATAAATACAAGAAAGTAAAAAAAATATATAATAAAATAAATGTAAAAAATTTAATAAATAAGTAAAATAAAACAATGTTTAAAAAACTTACTTTTTTAAACTTTTTTTAATTAAATACAATTTAAAGAAGAATAAAAAAAAATATTAAATCATAACCAGGCTTCTGAAGAACTGATCAATAATTGAACTAGTTGTGATAGAAAGAAGGAAATCTCTAAAGCACACAGGACACTGGGTCACGAGGACCGGATTTGAGAACCACTGGACTACGACAACAGAAGCATTTGAAGGCATCACGCTGGTACTTAGCACGGCCCCTGAAGGCATCATTAGTGACACTTACTTGGGTGGCAGGTTAAGCGGTGAGCGCGGCTTCATCTTGTCCTCGTCCTTCTTCTCCCTGGCGTCTCGCGGCGGCCTCATCCTGGGCCGCTCCTTCTCGTCCCGTTTCATGCGGTCTCTCTCCCACTCCTCTTTGCGTCTCAGCCGCTCCTTTTCGCGCTCCCTCTCCCTCTCTCGCTCCCTCTCTCTCTGCCGCCGCTCCCTCTCGCGGTGGTCTCGCTCCCTTTCTCGGTCACGGTGGCGTTCCCGGGGGTCACGTTCACGCTCACGTTCCTGTTGAGACGGACAGTTTTCAGAGGTGGGAAGTAACGAAGTAAAAGTACTGTACTATCTGTACTCTACTTGAGTATTTATTTTTACTGCCCACATGACGTGCACTCTCCAAGTGCATTTCTGGTCGTCTATTAATAACGGACGGACTGAGACGAAAGAAGCACAAGTTAATATAAGTAACAAGTCTGTCATGTTGCAGTCTATTCAAACATGAACTGGAAATAAACGGTAGTTAAGTCACTCTTAACCCTTGAAGAACTATTACAACAGGCCTCCATTTATTGATGTTGTTTTATAGTGGTTTGTAATCAGTTTGACTTACGGTGTAGTGATACGGCAGCGGTGCCTCCGTGTACTGGACTCTGAAGTTCTCGTACTGGCCTCCTCTCCACAGCGCTTCCATCTCATAATCATAATAGGGGTCAGCGTATGGATCACTGCAAAGGACAAACAGCTGTGGTTCACGTTCAGTCAAAGTCAATACACACCACAGATCCACCCATATGGAGTTTTAATTTAGTTTTTTTTTTTTTTAAACATCAGGTGATACGCAGAGATGAAACTGCCCCCCCTCATGTCAAATGCTAAATTTTTTAGGGGATGCTCACTATCCTAAACTTTGAAAGACCCTTTTTACATTTTTTTTAAATCCATGTTTATTATTTTAAATGTTCTTCCTGTAAATTTCTAAAATAGTTTTTGTGCTCTCATAATCTTATAATACTTATATACATATTAACTTATAAAATAATAATAATTTTCTACCCCAATTAACCATCTACTTTTTAGGTAGAAAAACCTCCCATTAAACCTTGTGAAATCATTGATGTTTATATCTGAAATCCTCATGAACAGGAAGATCTTCCATCAGGAGACATGATATTATATAATATTAATGTCCATAGAGTTGATAAACATTTACATTTTCACTCACTCACTCCACATGTAAGGGAATGTAAAGACTAACCTGTAGATAGGATCTCTGAAGTCCATTTCACTGGAGAGGAAAAACACAGAACACACACACTGTTATCTTCATCCTTGGCGTATTTGTGCGACTATTCCAGTGAACCAATGTGAAGGTGCTCTTACTCTCTGATAATGCGGTAACTTCGCTCTCTGAAAAAGTCGTTTTCTTTGTCAAACTCCCTCTCGTCCTCTCCAATGGTCACATTGAAACGTTTCTCCTCAAAGTCTGGCTCCTGCTCTTTTCGGATGGTGGCTTTCTTCAGCACCTGTAGGACACCACATGATGCAAAAACATCAGTTTAAAACACTCTTGTCATAGCACTGTGCTAATAGCACTAGCCTAGCACTGTGCTAATAGAACATCATAAATGTAAATATCCAGTGTTTAATGTCAGACCCAGGTGATAAATCTTCAGATCATCTACTGCAGATACTGGACCATGACACTGACAGAGTGAGTACTTTTAATGACGAATACAAATATTACTAATTATCTGGTGCATGTGAATTCCTCTGCTAGTGACATGACATGTGGTGCTAGCTTCATGATAATAGGTTGTTAATAATAATAATATTAAGTTAATCAGTTGTATTAGATGCTTGTCATGTCAGTCAGACTGGTTCAGTAAATCATTGGTTATATTTTAATGTTATGGTTCAATGGTTTATGTCTCTGTTGTAATTACCTCCACCAAGGAGGTTATGTTTTTGCCGGCATTTATGTGTTTGTCTGTTTTGTTTGTCTGTGTTCAAGATAACTCGAAACCTATGGACTGATTTTGATGAAATTTTCAGGGTAGGTTGGTAATGTGGAGATCTGGAAATGATTAGATTCTGGTGATGGGGGGGTGGGGGGGTCTATATCTTGTTATGAGTTGATTTTGTAGTCTGTTCATCTGTAGTTCCCACAGTTCAACACCAACCTGTTGGTGTTTTTTTTATTACCACTTCCGCCAAAGATGGTTGGTAGGTTGGTAATGGGGAGATCTGGAAATGATTAGATTTTGGTGGTGATCAGTGGGGGGGGGTTATCCTATATCTTGGCGGAGGTCTGCACTATCAGAGTGCTTTTCTAGTTCTTTCTTTTTAAAGTAATGGTTTAAATACTGTTTAGGAACTGGTACCATTTGGAAAGTACCGAATTGGTATGGAATGAAACCCTTTGTCAGTCCAGACCCAGTCCAGACCCAGTCCAGCCTGTACTTACCTCTTTGGCATGTCTCAGACCCCTCTCCCAGGCACTTTCCACAGGAGGTTCCACAGGAGGAGGCGGTGGGGGGAGCTCCTCCACTGCAGGCCCGGCCTAAAACAGATAACACTTTAGATTTTGGGCAGAATTACCAGATTCTTTCAGCAGCTTGGACAGTTTCTTCAGCCTCTTAAAACTATCATTAGAACATGTATGGATTTATTTATGCTGCTTTTGCAATAAACGTGTTTGAATTTTTAAATAATTCTGTTGTACCTTTTCTCTAGAAGAACTTAAGATGTTATTATCTGGTAATCAGTTACAATTATACAGTAGTACTTTATTAATCCCCAGTGTAGGACTGAACAATCGATCACTTTGGACCAATAATTGCGATTTCAGACGACACGATTTTGGAATTGTCAAGCCGTGGGTTTTTTTTGTAGTGCTCATAACTTTTTCATCAACTACTGTTCTTTTTCCTTTTCAGAAATGTGGCACTGGACACACATGGTCTTAAAAGGTTTAAAGAGACAAATACGATGCAACTGTTGGACTTTGTAATATAATCAAGCGACACTGTGCGACACATACCCAGGGGTTATTGGGGATCAGTGGGTGTGGTCCTCCAGGTGGCGCTCCGTTGGGTGAAAACAGATCTGGTTTAGTGATGAGGGAGTAGTTTCCTTTGTCGTTGACTCCTGGGTGGATGAACCGACAGTTCATTCCCCAAGTGCAATTTCCTGGATGAAACAAGCAGAATGTGTTTTAAAATTCAATGTAAGCAGTTAATAAGAGCAACCATTACTCGAAAAAACTAAATATTTAATAATTCACATACTGTACAATTTATATCTGATAACCATACTGTACAGTTGTCAAACATAAGGCCCGGGGGACAAATATGGTCCAGCAAAGGCTCTAATCTGGCCCGTAGGATGAATATATTCAGTCGTGTATAAATCATGTTAATTCAGGTTCCACATACGGAGCAATTCAATCTCCACTGGGTCAGACCAGTAAAATATGATTATAATAACTTAGAAATCAGGAGTTTCAAACAAGCAGCCCTGGGGGCCAAATGCAACACAGTGTGGCCCGTGGGATGAAGAGCACAATAACCCATTAAATGACTCCATATTTTCTTCTCATTTTTTTTGCCTATAAATGACAACAACTTCACATTTTTTCATTGTTTTAGTGCAAAAATATTAAATTACGAAAATACTTGTAACTGGATAATTCATTCATTTGAATCAAGCCACTGCATTTTGTATTTTAGTATTTTTAGTTCTATCTTTTTAACATTGTTATTATTGTATTTATTATATTATTACATTTGTAATGTGATGCATGTGTGACTTAAGTGCTTTGTTGCAGCAGCATTCAATTTTGTTGTATTTTGTATGCAATGACAAAGGCTTTCAATTCAATTCAATCATTTATGTCCAAAATGCAAAAGCAACGTTAATGTCATAATATACTACATTTTAAAACCTGTCGAAATCAAATCTGATATCATATTTAATGACATTTTGAGGCGTTAACATTCAGATGTAAGGTTTTTGGGTTTTTTTATGAACAGAAACCTGAAATGTTATGGAATCAGACTGATTTGAGCGTTTACAACAACATGTGCAGAAAGTTCAACCAATGTTAAAACACCAGGCTTCGACACTGGGGTAACTTGCTTTGATGTTACTCCAGATGGTAACAGCTCTAAAGTTAAACTTGGTTTCTACCCAGATCTTTCTGTGTGTAGATCAGGGGTCTCAAACATGCAGCCCGGGGGCCAAATGCGGCCCGTGGTATGAAGAACATAATAACCTATTAAAGGACTCCATATTTTCTTCTGTTTTTTTTTTTTGCCTATAAATGACGACAAATTACAACTTTTATCTTTGTTTTAGTGGAAAAACCAACATTACATGATGAAAATATTGACATTTACAATAACCTGAACAAATGTGAACAACCTGAAATATCTAAAGAAAATTAGACACAACTCAAACCATTTTCTGCTTCTGTTACTAAGCGTTTAGTGTCTTTGTAGAACTGATCCATAATAAAACACGTGGCCTAATGATAAACTGAGGCAGAATATTGGTATAATTGACTTTATTTCCTTATCAAATTTGACCTTTTTTTTGCATTTATAATATAATTTATAAAATTATTTTTATAATTTAATGGGCTTCTTTACACAAAAACAATGACAAAAATGTGTAGTTGTCATTATTTATAGGTTATTATGTTTTCAAATTTAATGGTCTGACCCATTGGAGATCCAATCAGGCTGAAGGTGGACAATGAAGAAAATGAGTTTGGGTTTGTCACTCATGGAGTTTAGCAGTTTACCAAGTACAACAGCGCCCTCTACTGTTCAGAAACTTCAAACTTAAATTGGCATCAAACACCAACACATTCCTTCAACTCAAAACTTAAAAACAGACTGAATGAAAATGGCAGAAGCAGAAAAATGTCTGACTTCCCAGACAGAACAACATAAAGCTTCTGCAGGTGTCAACATTTCACACACAGGTGTCAAACTGGCGGCTTCAGGGGTCAAAACTTTTCCACCAAAGGGTCCCTTGGATGGATTTGTGAAATGCAAAAATTACACTGAAAATATGAAACAAATATGTTCAAATCATTTTAGCTCCATTCAGTGTAAAGTGGATCAGACCAGGAAAATACTGTCATCAGAACCTAGAAATAACAGAAAAAACTCATTTTTGTGGCGTTAAAAAAAAAAGTGAAATTGCACAAAAATGTTTCCATTTAAAACAAAAGGTTTGAAAAACCTGAACAAATATGAACAATCTGAAATGTCAAAGAAATGTGTAGAATTTGATCAATAATAATATTAATCTGGTCATTTAATGTGTGTATTTGTAGATCTACTGTGATCTGTAAGTTGTGATGTACATGGATACATTTTAAAATAAAGAGTAATATTGTTAAAATTGCACTTATTTATCTTAAGAATGTTCAGCTTGTTCATATTTATTTATGTTCTGTTTGAGTACAGTTTTATTTCATATTAATTCTTTCAGAGTTATTACAGTTTTTTTCAAATGCTAAAACACAAAAGCCAATCCTCTAAACCAGGGGTCTCAAAAATGTGGCCCGATGGGATGAAGAGCAATAATAACCTACAAAAAATATGAATACAGAGCAGATATACAAAAGGTAATTCTTTGGTTAAAATAATAAATGTCGTCCAATGTCCTTACTTATTTTTTGAGACATGGGAAAAAAAAACTTAATGTCATAAATAAAACCAGGGAAAGAGGGCTTACAGTTTCTGCATTTTACACAGTGAAAATATTTACCCAGAATTATTATCATATTAATAATGTCTGATAAGGATGATTCCAAACCATCCATGTAAAAAATTACATAATTCAAAGGATGGTACAACATACATTTTTTAGTGAAGTCCAATTATGTATATTTGACCAAAAACACTGAGATACAGGACACCCAAAAAATAAATTAGCCGGTATTTTATCAACAGTATTGATGAAGGAGCATTGATCAACCTCAAATATGGATGTTTTTTTTAGGAAACTCTGCCACATGATAAATGTTACAGAGAGATGTATGATTAAAAGAAACACAGAACGATTGTTATTGGACGTCATACCGGCAGAGCCACAGTAAACGTTAACTCTGTCTGTTGAATGACAGGTGTGAGACAAGAGTTGTTTAACAGTTAATAACAGTAAAACCAAGTCTATTCATGTTTTATTTTATTGCACAGACGGTAATACAAAAAACATTCAAAAGTATTTTAATTTTTTATTTTTTTTTTACAATACTGTTATGTTTTAATTCTTCGACGGTGATGACACATTTAAAACGGCGCCGTAGTAGTTCACTATGTAAGGCACTACATGTATTTCCCTTTGTAGAGAGTATGGAGTGAGTGAGTGACTTCGGACACAGCCTACATGTATAAAAGCTAGTTCAGAGGTCACAGTTTGATAAAGATTCCAAACAAACACAATAGATGAAGACAGAGGAGGGAGAGGAGCAGACTAATGAGGTCGTCTTAAACCTGCAGACATGAAGACAAAGAGGCCAGAACATCATTGTCATCACTGTCCACTGACATGCTGCCCTTGGGTCTTACAACACCCAAAGTCTCCTCACTTTCCTAGAGGAGCGAAGACACACCCTCCTTGACCACCAACAACACCACCCTAGGTCCACACATCCCATTTATGTCATCATTTGGGACAATGTCCACTTCCACAGAACAAACCACATCAGAGGGTGGTTCAGCACCAGTTTTTAAATGTCTGTTTGTCACCCTACTCCCCTTTACTGAACCCTATAGATTCTCCATTCCAGGGCATTTGTCCTGTGGTGCCTGGCAAGAAAGAATATAGTGTGTGTGTGTGTGTGTGTGTGTGTGTGTGTGTGTGTGTGATGTGAATAGTGCCAATGCCCCTGTGCTCATCTGGACCTCACAGATGTGATGTCTTTCTATCAACAAAAGGGAGTCATTCAATAGAAGATCAAATCACTCCCACTGTGTGAATGGTATAGGAAGCGCCCACAGCTGTGACTGAACTACAGTAGGTAAGTGGGTAATGACATGTTACTGTGTTTAAAGCTGTTAAATGATACGCACGAGGTTGGTGGTGGAAACTAATATTGGATCAATTACTTTGTAATGAATCAATCAGAATTTAAATCTGAGTGACTTTAGTGTCAGACTGGAAAAATAAACAAAGTTGTAAACAAATTGTTTACAAAGGCAAATTTTGACAAACAAAGGGATATGTTTTGTGCCCAGTGCTTAGATCTATCTAATGAAACAATTTAATCTGTTGAGAACTGAAGGAGGAGAAACTATTTTAGTGAACTGTGGGCGACGGACTAAGCATGATGGCAGTAGTTCAACGAGACTTTGTCCGGATGAGCTAAAAACTTCGCACCCTGAACATATTTTCAGAGAAGTGTTGGACTCTAATAGATTGATGTAATACATTTAGTTGTTGTATTGAGTTGTGTTACAGTCATGTACATGCAGTATTTTCTATAGATTTATACTCTTCATATGACGGTCACAAATATAAAGGCTTAATCCTCCACAGCAGAGGTGTCAAACATGCGGCCCGGGGGCCAAATTCGGCCCGCTTAAGGCTCCAATCCGGCCCTGTGGATAAATTAATAAAATGCAAAAATTACACTAAGATCTAAATCATTTTAGTTGATAGTCCACATTCAGACCAGTTCAGTGTCATAATATAATCACCTATAAATATTCACAAGTTTAAAAAAAATCCTCTTTGTAAATGTAAATTTTTTTCATTTAGTGACACTAAAAAAACTTATAATTCCACCCCCCCAAAAATCTCAATAATCAGAAAAAATATGAAAAATTAGAAATGTCTTAAGAGAAGTACCGGTAAGTACAATTTTCACAACATTCCACCTATTACTAAATATTTTGTGTATCTGTACATCCACTGTGATCTGTAAATTTCAATGTATATATGTAAATGATAAACTAAAGCCTAATATTGTTTGTTTTCATGATGTAATTTTACTTTTTTTTCCCACTCTAAAACAGAGAGAAAAGTTGGGAGTTGATATTATTTATATATTGTGGAGTTTTTTTGTTATGTTTTTTTACTGGCTCGGCCCACTTCAGATCCAATTTAGCTGAATGTGGCCCCTGATCTAAAATGAGTCTGACACCCCTGCTCTACAGAGATCTAAAATCTGTTACTGTAAAGTTTTTAAAATAGGCAGTTATGAAATAAAGAACCTTGTCACAAATTGAGCATCGCGTTCTCAACTGTTCTGCTGTAGTGTGTAGTGATGTGTATAATGTTTACATTTTTTAAAGCTGCTCTTTTGGTGTGAAAGTTTGAGTTTTGAAGCGAGAAGGTGTGGTTGTGTTCATGTAGCTTTAGAAAAGGGTATTGTGTTTAAACACTGGGGAACATGGAGGAAACATTTGTGAAATGTGTTTGAGCATTTGAGGAAACTGTAACACATATAGTACTGTGTCACTGCTGCGCTTCATGTCTGGACCTTTGAGATGTCCTGTACTGGAACTGAACCACCCCTCTGGGATAAATAATGTTTTCTGAATCTTACCTTTGATGAAGAATCTACAAATAGGTCGTGGTCTGATCTTCCTGTCTGATGGATCTTTGACCTCCCCCTCTTCCAGGTCATCATCCTGCACATTCAGATATGACAGAATAAACACAACAGATAGATTAGATAGAATAAAATGGATAGAACATACAAACAGATAGACAGAAGCTGTATTAATAAACTAAGGTACAAAATCATCTTTATTGTTCAATATAATCTAGGTCTGTCAACATTAACGCAGATTAATAATCATGATTAATCCGATTCAAAATTTCAATGCAATTCAATGGAATAGTTGTTTGGTTTCAAGTTGTTTTATTGAAACTGTTGAAGGTGTTGAATAAACATGTTAATTGCATATATTATTCAAACTTGTTTTGGATATTTTATCACATTTTTAATGCATTTGTTTTTGACTCAGAACAAGTTATGACTAAAAGCTATGATTATAAGAAGTGGAGTTAAATAAGATAAAAACTTGATAAGCTAATAGTGATAAATAAAACGTGTGTGTGTGTGTGTGTGTGTGTGTGTGTGTATGTATGTGTGTGTGTTCACACTGTTATTCCAGCAGACACCAGCACATGCTGCTGTTTAGTTTGTGTCACTTTCTCCAAAGGTTCACAATCATGTCACATCAGTGATGCGCGGGCTGACCTGAAGTGAGCAGGCGCCCACGGTCACCCGCAGTTGTGGATCATTGAAAAATATTTTAATGATATTTGGGCTGTGGTTGAGTCATTTGATTTAAACATTAAAATAACCTGGTAAATCATTGTAATTTAAATATTAGGTATTCTATTTCTATTATTAATACATACACTTCATTAACTGAATTTCCATGAAGGTACAATGTCATCAGTATCCTACGGTATGGAGGGAGCAAGAGAGCAAAAGTTTGGAGAGTGGACGATACAAACAACAGTGATACAAACAAGTATTCAGAGAATGTCTAATCTCGCCCCTATTTTGTGCCAATCTCAAGTTTCTATGACAACCTGTTCTTGAATTAGAGCCAATAATGTGATTTTGAACTGTCTGTTAAATGTGACCTTTGACAATATTGATAATTTCATTATATGTATATATGTGTCAGTGCGTGTAATATTACAATAATATATCCAGTATTAAGTTATAGCGTGATACGTCTATGTTTGACACAGTGTTACACAAGTACTTTTGAAACTTTTTCCTGGTTAAATGAGTGTTCATTTTACTTTTTTAAACATTTGTATTACAACTGAGAAGTTGTATTTTTTTTAGCTATTACTTCAGTAAAGGACTTGAACGAGTGCTTCTAATTTCACCATAGTATTTTTTCCACACCAGTAGTTGTACTTATACTTAAGTACAGAATGGGAGTACTTTGACCACCTCTAATCTTAAATAAACAACCCTTGTTACTGCGCCAAAGAATTATGTTTTTGCCAGCGTTTATTCATTTGCCTATTAGCAACATAACTCAAAAGTTATGGATGGATTTGGCTGAAATGTTCAGAAAATGTTCATACTGACACAGGGAACAAACAATTAAGTTGGTGGTGATCAGGGAAGACCACTGCTTGCAGCCGGAGTCTGTGCTCTCTGTTCTGAGTGCTTTTCAAGTTTAGCCACAAAGAACAGTTTTAAAAATCACATATATCTTTCTTTTTTTTAATTGTCTTCATCTGTTAAAGAAGAGTTCAAACTTCACACATTTCCTACACTCATCCTTTTAATTATAAAGGTGAAAATAATCAATAAATTACATCAAAATTGTGGATTAAATGTAGTTTAAGGACATTTTCATTGTCTTATATTATTAGCAGACAATTGAAAACCACAAATAATGATTGTGCTTATAATACAAACAAGAACTGGGAAAAAATATTATGAATGTGTATGTGGCCAGATATAGAAATCTAAATAATGTATTTCTACATCATAAGGCGCACTGTCAATGAATGGTTTATTTTAGAGGGGTTATTTCATATACAAGGAACACTGGACTATAAGGAGCATTAAGTGAAGTCAAAATCATGAGATAAAAAGTAAAAATTACAAGATAAAAACTCACAGTTGTAAGGCACTAAGCACAACCAGAAGTACTCCATATATAAAGTACTCTGGAGAAAATTAAAGTATTTTAAGCGGGCCTTACAGTCTGGAAAATATGGTAATGTGAACAGAGGGGCATATATGATAATAATATTTTATGGGGAGGGAGTGGGATTAAATATGTTGCATTTCCTCTGACCCCTTTACAGCTGTGAAAATGGAACTACTCTGCTGTTCTAAGATTGTTATGATTGTTGATATGTGTATTATTTATGTGTTATTTATTTGCATACATGTCATATTTAATTGAGAGTTTGGAATAAATCCCTAAAATCCCCAAATATTTATGTGATAATTATCATTCTGAACAAATAAGCAAATATGTATTATTATATTGTTTAATATTGTGTCCACATTAATATTTGTGAGAACATCTATGACCACACTGCCCAGCTCTAAAACAAAGCACCAGTATAATAATAACTGCAGGTGCAATTTCACAACATATTACAGTGAGTTATATAGAGCAGGGTTGTCAAACATGCGGCCCCTGGGATGAATTACATAATTCCACAGTCAAGGCTGATTTTAGTTCAGGTTCCACATACAGACCAATATTATCTACAGTCAAATAACAGAAAAACCTACAAAAAAATTAATAAATCTATATTTTCTTCTGGGTTTGACGTGAAAAACAGACATTATGTCAGAGATGACAACTTCAAATTTTTATCGTTTAGTTTTAAAAAATAACATGAAAATATGGAAATATTTACATTTACAAACTATAGTGTAAAAATAAAATGTGAAAAACCTGAACAAGTATGAACAAAATGAAATGTCGAAAGAAAATGTTAATTATTTTTGCTTTTTTACGTAAAAGTGACATCTTGAAGCAAAACATTATTAAAATTGCATTTATTTTTCCTAGGAAATGTGAGTTTTTTTCTGGTTATTTCTATCCTTTTTGTTTGTATGGTTTGTAAAAGAAAATATTTTCATAATTTAATGTGTGGGGGGGGGGGGGGGGGGGTACACTAAATCAAAGACAAAAGCCTGAAGTTATCATTTACATGTTATTCTATTATTTTACTGGTCCAGCTACTGGAAATTAGGGATGGGACATGATTTTCAAATATTCGTGGCACGCTCGAATATAGAATATGCTGCCATTACTTGTATTGACTTGCATTGTACGGTGGTCAACAGTGGCAAACGCACCACAAAAACAACCCCCCAAAAAAGTTGTTGAGCGTGTAACTCTCTGCGCCGTCAGAGCGCGTATTCTCAGCAGCCGAATTAATTGTGAACAGGCTGTGCACATGCCTCCACCCTGAACATGTAGACATGTTATTTATCTCACCCAACAATGGTTGAGAGAGATTATTGTAATCACTATGTGTGTGTGTGTGTGTGTAGGTGTGTGTGTGTGTGTGTGTGTGTGTGTGTGTAGGTGTGTGTGCAGAGACATATCATGCTATAACTCAATGAATACTTGAGATATCATCATGAAATTACATGGACATGTACATGTAGCTAATGCACATGAGACGCAATGATCACAATTAACTAAAAAGTCAAAATCACATTATCAGTTATAACTCAAGAACGGAGGGTCACAACTTTCAGATTGGTACCAAACGATGTGAAATGAAGATTTCTACAATTCTCATAATTGGTGTTATCACCTACGACCAATAATTTGAGATCTCCTTGAGACATATCACGCTATAACTTAATCAATACTGGATATATTATAATATTGCACACACTGACGCATATATACATACAACGAAATTATCAATATTGCAAAAGGTCAAAGGTCAAGGTCACATTTAGCAGAAAGGTCAAAATCACATTATTGCTCTAATTCAAGAACAGGTTGTCACACAAACTTGAGAATGGCACAAAACAGGGGCGAGATTAGGCATTCTCTGAATTCTAGTTATTCTTTTTTTTTTTTTAAATAAAAACCTGGCGTAAATTCATGTGACTCTTGTTAAATCCGTTCGACAGTTAAATAAAATATATCATTGGCTGCGGTTATTGTGATTTCCAAATTAAAAGCCTGACTAGTTTTATGCAGAAGAGGAGATGAATTGCTCAGGGAAGATCAACATACTGTTTGATTTTGGAAAGACTTTCAATTTTCAAATAATATTTGAATGGTTTCGAGCAAATTTCAAATAGTGTTTGGGACCAAAAGTCACATCCCTACTGAAAATCAAATCAGACTGAATGTGACTGACACAAAGTATGTTTAAAGAATGAAAAGTCTAATTAATCCAACATACTTTCCATCACTAACAAGTGCCAAGGATGCTAAACTAACAGTTTGTAACTGTCCAAAGTGACAAACACACAATCACTTACATCGATCTCTCCTTCATCAATCTCTCCATCGTCCTCATCCTTCTTCTTGTCTCTGAAAGAATCCCTACGAACCCTGTCTCCCCTTCCATCTGTCTTCTTCGACTGATTGTCTTTTGGAGATGGAGGGAGAATGGGTTTCTTCTCCTTCCTTTTACTGCTACTCTTGTCCTCGCTCTCTTCCTCCTCCTCACCCTCTGCCTTGGCATCATCTTCATCTTCCTCCTCCTCATGTGTGGGGATGGCGGGCTCCTCGGGAACCTCCTCATCGTAATCCAGTTCGTGTTCATCCAACTCTCGGGAAACGGAAGCTGAGTCGTCCTTCACCTCCCTTGCAGCAGCCGATATCCTCCTCACCTCAGCTCTCTGCCTTTCTTCCTCTTCAGCCTTACCCTTGTCGTCGTCGTCATCCTCCTCCTCCTCCTCCTTCCTGAAGCTGCTGTTACTCTTTTCTTCTTCTTCCTCCTCCTCCTCCTCCTCCTCCTCTTCTCTATGTTCTCCATCTTCAGTAGTGATGTAGCTTCTGCCTTGTTCTGGCTCCGAGTCTGGAGACTGTGGGGTGTCAATCACTCTGTCCTCTTCTTCATCATCCTCCTCTCCATTAAAATGACTGCCGTGAGCCTCCTCCCCACCCTCATCTTCCTCCATTAACACAATGTTTTTGTCCTCCTGTCCCATTCCCATTTCCTCACTGGGCCCCTCATCCTCTGGGTCAGAGACAAAATCAGGGACCACTTCATCCTCCTCTTCCCTGTCCTCTTGTGACCCTGAACATCTCCCTTTGCTCTCCACCGCTACCTCTTCTTCTTCGTCGTCATCATCCTCCTCTGCAAATCCTGCATTCTCCTCCTCTTGAACTATCTCACTGTCTGAAATGACTCCGTCTCCGTCGTCATCGAGAGAATCCAGCAATTCACTGTCAGAAAGGCCCTTCTCCTCCTCCTCTGGAGACTGAGGGGACTGGGTAGGGCTTTCAGGAGTATCCATTGGAGAATATTCTGGTGGGAACAGGGAAACAGTCCCGTATAAGACACACAATACAAGGATACCATCTTTCTTTGTCTTTTTTTTTTAATAAAATTTTACATCTTTACATCTCAGCAACATTTATTATTTGTTTGCAATCAATTAATTTTCAAATTAAAGTATATTGCACTGACTATTTTACACACAATGCTACATAAACATGAGCTGCTACTCGTAACAAAACATAACAATACTAGATGATACAAATCAAAGTATTAATGAAATCACACTACAAGCTAGAACTTAATATTATTTCGGGTGATTTGGCCAGTAAAAAAGGCCAACCTGAATGGAAATAACAGCAATCATTTCAGCATACTCTAAAGTGACAGCTAAGCGTTATATTCTATAAGAAAAACTATGTAGTGCAAGTTAAAAGTTTACTTCCGACGCTGGTGTTGAACACTAAAAAACCTCAGATCCAGTAGAGTGGCTAAATGCTATGTCAACGAATAAAAACCTCATTTCATTGTCTGAAGAGTTGCACACCGTATACCTACTTGTGTGTATTTAATTAGACAACACGTCCAAGTTTGTTAATACTACATAAGTTCATCTGCAGCTTAGTATGACTGCTAACGCTGCTAACAGAGGAGTCGCGCGAGTTTGCAACAAGGCCCAACTCGGAGAACGTTGGCTATCCACCGAGCAGCCTTCTCACAGCAGACAGCTATCCTTCAGTGGTGAATACAGACGAACAACCGACTAACAAGCTCGACGACATAACGACTCGGACATCTCCACTTTTCCCTCCGTCACCGTGGCACACTGAAGCCCGACTTTCAATTAACAATACAGCCTCCACGGAAGCTAAGCTAACGGCGCAACTAGACTTTTCTACCGGCTAACATTCACATATTTTCATTCACCTTGCCGACCCGGAGATCTTTAAAGACGGCCCTGCTGCGTTAACAACTGTCCTCGCCCGCTGATATTGTATTTTTCTTTCTACAGCAAATATTACACGGTAAAATGAAACCGCTATGGCGGAGAAAATAAAAGATTCCGCACGGCACGGCGAGAGCGGCCATTAATGTTACGTCATCAACGTACGACAGAGTTCAGGAGGGAGGAGAAAAAGACGCGCGGGCGATAAATGACAACTGATCTGAAATCAGATGACAGGGCACATTCGGATATTAATATACAATAATGAGTCTGACCTGGAATCAGTGAGCCATATACATAGAATAGAAAATAAAATAAAATATAATATAAAACTAACTAAATAAATAAGAACTGTCACTTGGTTAAATTATTTTTTAATGCATTCAATTTATTAATTTTATGCTTATATTTAAACTTTATCATGCATTTTGCATTTTATTTAGAATCTATTTTCAACTTTACTTCTAACTTTGTGGTATGGAAACACATAACAGCAGTGTTTTACTGTGGCCCGTGGCTCACTTCCTGTGGCACGTTGGTACTGTCATTGTGGCCTCTGGCCTGTGGCTCACTTCTATTAGGTGCTTTACCACAGATTAGTTCTAAGAATTTAGTTCTAGGAACTATATAGTTCCTAGGGAACCTTCAGGTTTGCATTCTGCCAGGGCAGTAGGAACCATGGGAGGGGCCAATGTGTCCACCACGTCCACCACAGTGATGTATTCCTTAAGCATCAAAGTCAACAATCACACAAGGAAACTGAAGACAGAGTTACTATAAACTAGAATAAAGAATGAGGAGGCCACAGCATTTATGTTGTGTATGTGGGATTGTTAATTGTGGTCAAATACAGCGTCTAATGTCAAGAAGGGAGGAGTTTACATAGAGACAAAGGTGATACTACGACTTATGCTTTAACCCAAACACAAAACTGTGTCATCGTTCCGTTTATTACTTTCTCCGTATTTTTTCCAAGACACAACTGACGCTACACAGATGGTTTTAAAGACAGTGGTACTGCAAGATGAAGAAATGTGGACATAGGCGTGGTCTGGGCTCTACCAATCACCAAACACCTATGTCATATAGTTCCTCGAGAACTAAAAAAGATCCTACCAGCCAGGAGGAAGTAGAAAGGTCTATATAGTTCGTATGCTGTGGGAAAGGGGGGAAAAGGTTCCAGGAACTAAAGAGATTATAGGAACTACACATGGTTCCTACAGTGGGAAAGTGTCTACTGTCTGTGGTACTGCGGCCGGTCTGGTACCATGGTACCATGGCCCGGTACTAGGTCGGTACCATGGCCTTGTACTGAGTCGGTACAAGGTGCCAGTACCGCAGTACCACGGCCAGGTGCCAGGGTGTGTATGTGCGGCTCATATTTGGACCATGTTAACAACAAAGAGGAGTTTCAACTCATCACCAGCCGATGGGGTACTTGTGCAAATTCACGAATAAATACTGACTTTTAACAATTGCATTTGCACAGTGATTACTGTGTTCCTCCTACTAACCAGACGGTCTGGTTAATAAATAATAAGAGTTGATAAAATTATAAGTTATTTTTACTGACATTTTTTTTTTTGACCAAATACATGGTATTGACTTGATTTCTTTCCTGAAGTGTCTGTGCCGTATTGCCCCTCAGAGTTTCCCTGAATCATCACTGGTCTTCCATAGATCATCCTGGACCTGCTGCTGTGGTCCTGGTCTTCCATGGATCATCCTGGACCTGCTGCTGTGGTCCTGGTCTTCCATAGATCATCCTGGACCTGCTCCTGTGGTCCTGGTCTTCCATGGATCATCCTGGACCTGCTGCTGTGGTCCTGGTCTTCCATAGATCATCCTGGACCTGCTCCTGTGGTCCTGGTCTTCCATGGATCATCCTGGACCTGCTGCTGTGGTCCTGGTCTTCCATGGATCATCCTGGACCTGCTGCTGTGGTCCTGGTCTTCAATGGGTCATCCTGGACCTGCTGCTGTGGTCCTGGTCTTCCATGGATCATCCTGGCCTGCTGCTGTGGTCCTGGTCTTCCATGGATCATCCTGGACCTGCTGCTGTGGTCCTGGTCTTCCATGGACAGTCCTGGACCTGCTGCTGTGGTCCTGGTCTTCCATAGATCATCCTGGACCTGCTGCTGTGGTCCTGGTCTTCCATGGATCATCCTGGACCTGCTGCTGTGGTCCTGGTCTTCCATAGATCATCCTGGACCTGCTCCTGTGGTCCTGGTCTTCCATGGATCATCCTGGACCTGCTGCTGTGGTCCTGGTCTTCCATAGATCATCCTGGACCTGCTCCTGTGGTCCTGGTCTTCCATGGATCATCCTGGACCTGCTGCTGTGGTCCTGGTCTTCCATGGACCATCCTGGACCTGCTGCTGTGGTCCTCGTGCATTGATCTTCATCACTCACTCATCCATATCTGTGATAGTATTTATTATATAGTTCTTTAGAAAGTAAAGGTTTGCCAGCATCTGCACAACCTGTTGTACTTGTAGTATATCCACTGTAATACTTGTATTTGCAGTAGTAGTATAATAATAATAATAATAATGGATTAGATCTCTATAGCCCTTTTTAAGGCACCCAAAACGCTTTACATTAGTTATTCATTATTCATTCGCTCTCACATTCTCCCTCAGGTGGTGGTAAACTACATATGTAGCCACACTTGTCCTGGGGCAGACTGACAGAAGCGTGGCACCCACCACCAAACATTCATACACATTCATAAACCACTGTGAGTGACACTGAAGGCAAGTATCTTGCCCAAGGACACAACGGACTGAACAGGACAGAGCAGGAATCAAACTGCCAACCCTTCAGTTAATGGATGACCTGCTCTACCAACTGAGCCAACAAGGATCCAACAAGGAGTTTCCTCAGGTCACAGTCCAATATGAGCTGCACTTCCACACCCTGGTACCAAGCCGTGGTACCACGGATCCGGCACCTTGTACTGGGTCGGATCTGTGGTACCGTCTGTGTGTGTGTGTATCTGTCTGTGTGTCCGCAGAGACATATCATGCTATAACTCAATGACTACTTGAGATATCACCCTGAAATTACATGGACATATACATATAGCTGATGTGCATCAGATGCAGTGATCCATTTGAGTAAAGGTCAAAGGTCAAGGTCACATTCAACTAAAAGGTCAAAATCACATTATCGGATATAACTCAAGGACAGAGGGTCACAGAACTTTCTGATTGGTACCAAATAATGCGGAATGAAGATTTCTACAATTCTCATAACTGGTGTTATCACGTATGACCAATAGTTTTTGAGATCTCTGGAGGTCAAAGGTGATATGTCGCAAAATTCACACTTGCAACACTATTTGTGTGTGTCAAACATAGACTGATGGAAATTGAGCTTGACTGGGTCATTAAATGTCACTGAACCATAAACATTAAACTCATGATTAGTCGGCAGCTGAAATATTTAAATCACAGGCGATGTCTTCAAATGGAGGGTCAATGATAGGTGACTAATAATTATTTTTTGATGCTTTGACCAACAAGCACATTAAGGAGGAAATGATGATGGATTTTGTGATAGATAATGATAGAAAGCAATGACAACAAGTACAGAAAAATAATTATGATTCATGTCAAATATAGTCAAGGGGACCATTCATATCATTGTCTTATTTTACAACTGAAGCCACAGAATTATATTAGACTCAGACAATTTATGAACATTTCAGCAAGACTATTTTTGGCAAGCAGTTTTAAGCAAGAGTTGAGATTAGGCATTTCCCCTTTTGTTTACTTATCAATCCCTGTGCATCATTGTTGATGTTTTTTAATGTATGTTGCTCGATTGTATTAATTTTGATTTTCTACATGTTCGAAATAAAGGACAATATGTTTAATTTGATGGCTGTTACAGTGAATTATTATATTGTTTTATTGATTGACTATTAATTTCTAACACAGAGACATTTTTCTTTGTATAAAAAACAAAAGGAAGAAAATGTGATGAACTCAACTTTGTATTGCTGTTATCTTTCAATTCCTAATAAAAAGCTTTATATAAAAAAGGAAGTATTTTAATATACGCATTAAATGAGGAGCAGCAGGGTTTAGAATACTTGTGTTCCACTTGTTAAGTGTCTCAGTTTTTTCAGATCTAATCCCAGCATCACTTTCTCCAATATTGAGCAGCAGATAAAGGCGGAGAATTTCAATCTTTCCTTTTCCAACAATGGTGATTAGTGGCTTAGGACGTTTTTTTTTAATGTCATCTATTGAATGAATGAATGAATGAATGAATGACCCTTGGTCATTTTATTGTTTTTTTTTGTAAGATGTAACGTATCCTCCTGGTCACAGGGTGGAGTTCTGTATGTGTGTATGTGTGTGCCTCCATTTCCTGTGTCCAGGTGGCTGATGGTGATTGGCTGCTGCTGCTCATAAAAGGAAGAAGCTGATGATATCCAGTCTCTCACGCCTTCTCCACCCAGCCCGTGTGTGCAGACCTTGTGTCGCTTAGATTAAGATTTGTAACATTTGTAACATTTGTAATATTGGTGTATGGTAAGAGACCAATTTTGTAGGGGAGGGGAGCCATTTTTGTTTTTACAGTTTTCTCCTGTTTTTGTTTGGGAGTTTAGCGATTGTGCTTTTGTTTATTTAGGTAAGAGTCTTTCTGTTCAAGAGTTAAACTTTTTGTTTGTTGTTTTGGCCTCACCCTCCCTGACACTTTTTGTTATTATGAAATAAAATGATTGAATTGGATTTGCTTTAGTTGCAATATTTATTTGGAGGCTGGAAGAAGGAGGGGAGCCTTTTTATGGTACGCCCTGGTTCCCCTAGCCCATGGGGCGTAACAATTGTCATCATACACAACACAGTGTACAAAAAGATTTAAAAGACAACTTCCAGCAGTGCAACGACACACAAATATAAAAGACAAGATAAAAACTCCAGTACTAGTTAAAAACCAGAGTTGGTGTAGTCCCAGCTCCACAGAATAATAAAGGTCCTGTCATGTATTTGTTCCAACCACTCACTGAACCAGTAATATATTATATTATCCTCTATAGTTTGCAGTTTTTCAGCCAAAAATCTTGTATTTTCCTATATTTAAGTTACTGTTCATGTACTTGAATGACCATGATAAGGTTGCATTTGAAGTATATTATTTCACAAACAGAGAAAACCTCAGAGATGTAGAGAGACTAATTATAGAGGATAATATAATAATATGTAGTTACAAAAGGTTCATTCATTTGGGAACTGCTGGAAAAATAACACTGGGTCTTTGTTGGTTAAAGTGACAATTGTTTTTTGCTCTTTAAGCCTGTTTTACTCAAACAAATAAGACACTAAGTATTATTTTTCTTCCAGACCCCACTAATTATCCCTTCATCTACCTCGATGAGGAGTTGGCTGGTTCAGTGAGTGGTTGGAACAAACACATGGAAGGACTTTTACTCTGTGGAGCTGGGACTACCCACCTGTGGTAAAAACATAGATAAAATACAGAGGTGGAAAGTAACTAAGTAAAAATACTTCATTACTGTACTTAAGTAGATTTTTTTAGGTATCTGTACTTTACTTGAGTATTTATTTTTCTGAAAACTTTTTACTTTTACTCCCTACATTTCTGCATATTTATATGTACTTTATACTCTACATTTATATAAATACTTGTACTTTATACTCTTTTATACTCTATTTGTACTTTATACTCTTTACATTTATAAAATTACACTTACTTTTCTTCACATATTTCACCTGCTTCATATTTGTTCAGGTTTTTGTAAAAGAATGGTTTCTTAATGTAAATATGTCATTTGACTTTTTTTTTTTACATTAAAATCAGCAGTTTTCATTATTTATTGATAATTATGATCATATTTTACTGCTCTGACCCAATGTAGATCTAATTATTCTCTATGTAGAACCTGAATTTTCTTATTTTTATGCCATTAATATCTTCAGTGTTATTCACCCTATGGGCCAGACTGGACTCTTTGGCGGGCTATGTTAGGCCCCCGGGCCTTATGTTTGACAACTGTGATATAATAGATTTGTACATGTCCCAGTATAAAAACTTAGAAATTGAATGTATAGTAAAATGTTTCTTTCTTCCCACTAGATGGCAGTAGTGTGTAGAGGATTTTTAGTAAATACATTTAGTGTTCAGTGTTACACACACAGAGCATGGCCACCAATAATCAACAACCACCAATAATCAACAACCACCAATAATCAATAACCACCAATATTCAACAACCACCAATAATCAATAACCACCAATAATCAACAACCACCAATAATCATTACTGTACTTAAGTAGATTTTTTTGGTATTTGTACTTTACTTGAGTATTTATTTTTCTGGAAACTTTATACTCTTTACATTTATATAAATATTTGTACTTTATACTCTTTACATTTATATAAATATTTGTACTTTATACTCTTTACATTTATATAAATATTTGTACTTTATACTCTTTACATTTATATAAATATTTGTACTTTATACTCTTTACATTTATATAAATATTTGTACTTTATACTCTTTACATTTATATAAATATTTGTACTTTATACTCTTTACATTTATATAAATATTTGTACTTTATACTCTTTACATTTATATAAATATCTGTACTTTATACTCTTTACATTTATATAAATATATGTACTTTATACTCTTTACATTTATATAAATATCTGTACTTTACACTCTACATTTATATAAATATATGTACTTTATACTCTTTACATGTATATAAATATCTGTACTTTATACTCTTTACATTTATATAAATATTTGTACTTTATACTCTACATTTATATAAATATATGTACTTTATACTCTACATTTATATAAATATTTGTACTTTATACTCTTTACATTTATATAAATATTTGTACTTTATACTCTTTACATTTATATAAATATATGTACTTTATACTCTTTACATTTATATAAATATATGTACTTTATACTCTTTACATTTATATAAATATTTGTACTTTATACTCTACATTTATATAAATATATGTACTTTATACTCTTTACATTTATAGACATATCTCTACTTTGTACTCTTTTCATTCTCAGAATAGACTCATTACTTTTTCAAATCAAACAGATGTCACAGTATGAAAAATAAGTCACTTCAGAGGGAAAATCAGTGGAGGAGAGAAACTGTGACTTTATATATTATAGTTATATGACTATCATCTCATTAGTTTGACTTTTTTTATCTCACAATTTGACTTTCAATTTTATCATTTTAATATAAAATGTTAAAATTTTGAAATTAAAAGTCCAAATTATGAGATAATAGTCATATAACTATAATATTTTTTTATCTCATACTTTAAATCTCATGATGAATTTTTTTTTTATCTCAATTATAACTTTTTTTCAGTTTTCCTAAATTTCTTGTCCATACCCACGAGACTGAGTACTGCGACCTGATCAAACACTATTTCTACACAATAACTCATGTTTAAAGGCTTTATTTTTGATACTTTTGAAACTTTTCAGATTTTTCCAGGTTTAATAAGTAATATGGTATTCATTGCAAAAAGGGTTACTTTTTACTTTTATACTTTATTACAATTCAGAAATTGTACTTTTTTACTTTTACTTAAGTAGAGGAGTTGAATCGGTACTTATACTTTTATCAGAGTATTTTCCCACACAAGTAACTGTACTTCTACTTAAGTACAGAATGTGAGTACTTTAGACACATCTGATAAAATACATGAATATATTCCTAAAAACTATAAAAATGTATAAAAGGTAGTAAAATTGAGAAAACTCATTTCTCAAACACATATTGAAGAAAGTGCTTGAAAAATATGAGTCCAAAAGTCATATAATGTTGGATAAAATCAAAAGATAAGAGCCACTGGACTTTAAGTGGATGGTTTAGGTTTAACATTTGGCTGTTACGTCCATCTGGAATGCATTTTAAATGACATTAACCATCATTAAATATCCTTAATTTCTGTTTAAAAATGGTAGAACATATATTTTTTATTTAGGTTTCCTTTAAAAAAAAAATAAAAAATAAAATCTGCCTCATAGAAAAATGTGCTAAAACGTATATACTTTAATAACAATTGGAAACACAATTGGTTTATGTGCATTTATATAATACAGGGCTCTCAAAGTCATGTTAGTTAAGTTCCACATTCAGCCAGAGGTAGTAAAAGTACTCACATTCTGTACTTAAGTAGAAGTACATCTACTATTGTGAAAAAAAAAATACTTGATTCAACTCCTCTACTTAAGTAAAAGTAAAAAAGTAACATTTCTCAATTGTAATAAAGTATAAAAGTAAAACTGATTTTTTTTGTCATGAATACAATAATACTTATTTAACCAGGAAAAATCAGATAGGTTTCCAAAGTATCTAAAATAAAGCCTTTAAAAGTGAGTTACTGTGTAGATAATGTGTCTGATAGGCTCACTGTACTCAGTTGTGTGGGTATGGGAAGGAAGTTTAAGAAAAATGGGGGGGGGGAGTCACAATTAAGATAAAAAAGTCATCATGAGATTAAAAAAAAAATACAAATGAAAATGAATATAAGCATAATTTTAAGAGAAAAAGTCAAAATTGTGAAATAAATAGTCAAAATTATCAGATAATAGTCATATAACTATAATATATAAAGTCACAGTTTCTCTCCTCCACTGATTTTCCCTCTGAAGTGACTTATTTTTCATATTGTCACATCTGTTTAGATTGAAAAAGTAATGAGTCTATTCTGAGAATGTAAAGAGTATAAAGTACAGATATTTATGCAAAAATGTAGGGAGTGAAAGTAAAAAAGTTTCCAAAAAAATTATTACTCAAGTAAAGTACAGATACCTAAAAAATCTACTGAAGTACAGTAATGAAGTACTTTTACTTAGTTACTTTCCACCTCTGCTTTCAGTCCAATATGATCTGAAAAGGACCAGAGCAGTCAAATAATAACAGTGAAAAGAGTCAAATTACATGATAATAATATTTACATCTATAATGTTTCCCTCAAAATGTGAAGAACATCGTGTTCAGAAAAACAAGTGACATTTTTCATCATTTTCTACCTCAGTCTATCAGTTTGTCATTTGCACATGTGCAGAACCACTGGCATTTACATTATAAATACACTAAACATTTATTAACAGGCAGAATATTTATAAAATTACACTTACTTTTCTTCACATATTTCACCTGCTTCATATTTGTTCAGGTTTTTGTAAAAGAATGGTTTCTTAATGTAAATATGTCATTTGACTTTTTTTTTTTACATTAAAATCAGCAGTTTTCATTATTTATTGATAATTATGATCATATTTTACTGCTCTGACCCAATGTAGATCTAATTATTCTCTATGTAGAACCTGAATTTTATTATTTTTATGCCGTTAATATCTTCAGTGTTATTCACCCTATGGGCCAGACTGGACTCTTTGGCGGCCTATGTTTGGCCCCCGGGCCTTATGTTTGACAACTGTGATATAATAGATTTGTACATGTCCCAGTATAAAAACTTAGAAATTGAATGTATAGTAAAATGTTTCTTTCTTCCCACTAGATGGCAGTAGTGTGTAGAGGATTTTTAGTAAATACATTTAGTGTTCAGTGTTACACACACAGAGCATGGCCACCAATAATCAACAACCACCAATAATCAATAACCACCAATAATCAACAACCACCAATAATCAACAACCACCAATAATCAACAACCACCAATAATCAATAACCACCAATAATCAACAACCACCAATAATCAACAACCACCAATAATCAATAACCACCAATAATCAACAACCACCAATAATCAAGTCATAGTGAAACAACAGCAGGATATTTTGAAAACACATCTGTCCAGGCTTGTATTCAGTCACACCATGGGGACCTTTGACACTATGGGGACTAAAATTCAGGTCCCCACAAAGGTTAAATATAAATAAAGGTCCCCACTAGTAAAATAGAAATGTCTTAGCCTTATAAATAGATTAATTTATATTTTTCTGGAAGTCCTCATAAAGGTTCAAAGTGAAACATATATTTTTCAAAAGTTTGAAGATATGTTTACTATTCTAAAAGTAATTATTTATTTGTATTTATTTATTTATTATTATTTTTTAAATTAAGTTTATTTATTCATCTTGTTTTTTTTTTTTATTCATTCTTTTTTTTTTTTAAATGTAATTTAATTTTCTAATTTCTATTAATATTTTTACAAACTTGGTCCTAACGAGACATGGAAATGTGTGTGTGTGTGTGTGTGTGTGTGTGTGTGTGTGTGTGTGTGTGTGTGTGTGTGTGTGTGTGTGTGTGTGATAGAGTATGACATGGGAGTGGATTTTCACTCCCGTCCCAATCCTGGGCCAGAGTAAAAATAAATAAATAAATAAACAAACAAACAATCAAATAAATAAATAAATAAATAAATAAATAAATAAATAAATAAATAAATAAATCAATCAATCAATCAATCAATCAATCAATCAATCAATCAATCAATCAATCAATCAATCAATATACCATCCATCCCACTCAAAATGACTCCCACTCCTGTTTTTTTTTTTTTTTGGTGAATAAAACACAAACACTGTTGTCTTTTTTTTGTAACTGTTTTACTGGTCACTTTTTTTTTTTATTTTGTCTGTCAGGGTAAACAGTGGTTGTGTCTGACATCACTCTCTACACAGGTAAATAAATGTAGTGTGCTACATAGTGAACTCAATTGAAAACTTTTCAGACACTACTACAGCACCATCGAACAATTAAAACGTAACAGTGTCAGTCACAGGATTAAAAGACTTTTTAAATGTTTGACTGTTTGCAATGGAATAAAGAAATTGAATTGTCTCATGACTGTTTTACTGTTATTAACTGTTAAGTAACTCTCGTCTGGGACTTAACATTTGTCGTTACTTACTTTTTTAAAATGATTTATTTATTTATTTTTCATATTAAACATTTCTAATAGTATTTTATATATATATTTATATGTATTTTTAGTGTGTATGATTATTTAAATATGCATTTCTTTTTATTAGTTAATTGTCTGCTCAGTTTACCACTTGCATGATTGAAGACTCCGCCCCCTTTTGACACCCTTAGGTGCTTATTTAACCTGTGACCTTATTGTTTATTTCTGTATATGTCCTGATGAAGAGCCTTGGATGCATAGGTTGATGTGTTTTTAACTTTTGCATTGTTTTATTAAATGCTTTTTTAATATATTTTTTTAAAATCTCAGAGTGCCTCTGCTGTGTCTTCGTCTTCTGGACATTAACGTCACCTGGTGCAGATGAGCACCTGAGTAAATATCATTTGCACAGCCTCCTCAGCGCTCATAGCCCCTTTTTTGCCTCCTCAACCTGTCCCTGTTTCATTCAATCATAAGTCTTTCCGTCCTTTTGTCATTTTTCGATTTCTGCAATGCATGATGGGATATAGTGCTTTGATTAGTGACCAATGATGTCCACTACATTTTGTGGTGGATTGTGGGATACATTGAGTGACTATAGTGATTATAAATAAATGGTAAATGTTCTTCACTTCTATAGTTCTGTTCCACCTTCATGGTTCAAAGCTCTTTACATTAGCCTCACATTCACCCATTCACACACACTCATACACCAGTAGGTTCTAAGGTTCTGTCAGTCCTACTGGAAGACTAAGACAGGGTTCAGTGTCTTTGCCTAAGGACACTTCGACATGTGGACAGATAGAGCCAGGATGCAAATCGCCAACCCTTTGGTTATTGGACGACCCGCTTTACCAACTGAGCCACAGCCGCCCTATATAATAGTTCACTAAAGATTCGGACACCCCTACAAAATGGTGTGGTCACTATATAATGCACTATAGAGGGTTAGGGAGTGATTTCAGACACAGCCAGGGTCTAGTAACAGAGTTTTCCACTCCTTCCTCATACATGTCCATGACACGGTAATGAGGCGTCTCTGATTGGCTCAGAGAATGAATGCGTGAAGAAACACTCCCCCCTCCCCCCTGGCTCTATGTGTGTTTAGCATCCCAGAGTAGCATCCAGCTAGCTTTTGTGCTGCCGCTTGTTTTGAAATTGTGCAACACTTTATTTCCACAGAGAACACATGAACCAGTTTGATCCACCATTTTTTTCAAGTTTGTGCAGCAGCTACTGTGGTGCCGTCTTCTCTTGTAGATGCTAATGCTAATGCTACTTCAGAGTTGCTGCAATTAACCCCCCGTGGGTGACGCTAAAGTCCTTGTGACATGTTGTGGGCAGGCTTTTCTGAGTGACTCAGAATGGTAAATACAGCCAGTGGAGGGGACAGTAAATGCAACATGTGTTGACCCATCAGATTCCAAAAGGAGCATGGAAAAGTGGTTTTCAGTGGAATGACACCTTTAATTCTGTGCCAGTAGAGGAGTGTTTGGTACCAAATCAGTGGAGCAGGGTTGTTGTGTGTGTTAGAGTACACAAGGGGGAATTAATATCAGCAAAAGAATGCAAATCAAGGACCTACTCAGACGAAGAGAGCATATTTCTGTAGGAGTTTGATTGGCAGAAACACTAGTGGTGGTACCAATCAGGGGATTCTTGTTTGAACCTGAAATATGTTAAAAGGTGATTTACAAATGAGTAAAATAATATCCATCTTGGATATAAATCTCAAGTGGATCTTCAAACCAAACTATGGAGATGTATTTTAATATGTATATTTATTTGATTTCTCATTTTTATTTTTAGCATTGATGCATCTAAGGAAAATGACTCTCTTGGAAGATTAGTGAATGACAACCATAAATCTCCAAACTGTATCATGAAAAAGGTCATAGTGAACAACAGACCCCATTTATGACTGTTTGCTGTGAGGAACATCGAAGTAGGGTCTGAACTTGATTACTATGGTGATTGAAAATGGCCATGGCTCCAAAAGGCAAGTTTGTTTGGTCATGTGTTGGTTCATTACCAGAGGTGGAAAGTATTGAATTACATTTACTCATGTTACAGTAATTGAGTACTTTAAAAAAAAATGTTTTCAGTGTAGTTTTTGAAATGTTTAATTTTTACTTTTACTCAAATACATTTTGACCCAAGTATTTTACTTCACTACATTTGAAACGCATCATGTTAGTGAGTACAATATTGATAGTGAATAAAGCAAATTGAGTAAACTGGAAATTAACCTTAACAACCAAAAGAAACATGGCCACTTGACTTGCAGATCATTATGGGATGATATGACACCAATTTTGAGTGGTCGTCAGTTGGTCGTCCAGTAACCAAAGGGTTGGTGGTTCAAGTCCAGCTCAGTCCTAGTCGGTCCTTGGGCAAAACACTTCACCTTCTTGCCTCCAGTGTTACCCACACTGGGGTATGAATGTTCGGCGGTGTTCAGAGGGGCCGTAGGCGCAAAATGGCTGCCACACCTCTGTCAGTCTGCCCCAGGGCAACTGTGGATATGTATGTAGTTCACACAGTAACATGTGAGAGCGAATGAATAATGGGTCACTAATGTGAAGCGCTGTTCTCTGTCATCATATCTTCAGGTCTTAGGGTGACCCTCTTAGTTTCCTGAAATAAAATGTAGATTTCCATATTTGTACTGCGGGTCACGTTTACTCAAGTTGTTTCAGATCAAAATTGGATAAAATGGAAAACAGTCGTTATCCGTTTTTTTCCATTATTCATTTGAACACAAAAAGGAAAACTGAAAACCCGTTTTTTCATATTGGTTTTGGAAACAAATAATGAAGAAATGACTTGTTTGAATTGTTGTTTGTCTGTGACCCCAGACCTCCTCCCTCACCCTCACCCTCACCCATTTGATGGATGGACCTGCCCCCTGCCTGTCCGTCCATGGGAGTGGATCTGTCCTTCACTGTGGTTCTGCCCAAGATTTCTTCTTTTTTTTCACTGAGCTTTGGAGATTTTTCTTGCTGAGAAGGAGGTTCTAAGGACAGGGGATGCTTCATCATCTATTTCTGTGGTTGATTGTTTACTCCTGTAAAGCCCTGTGAGATGACGTTGTTGTGATTTGGGTCTCTATAAATAAAATTGAATTGAATTGTTTCATTGTCTTATTTTTGGTTTTATTTTGAAAAATTAAAAATACACAGACTCAGAACATTCACCATGTACTGTTAAAATGCCTGCATGGCTGAGAACTGCATGAAGGTTACTGTTAGTGGTAAATGTGCAGCATTAAAGGTAAAAGTACACACCGTAGATGTGTATCTGGGTCAAAATGGGCAGAAATGGTTTTGTTTTTTTTTGTTTTTTTGGAGGGAGCACAATTTGTTGATAAGTCAGAGTAAATGATGACCACTGGTCGACCAAGAAAATACAAAGTAAAGAGCCTGGATGAAATTCTCTTTAATCCAAACAGTAGTTAATTATACAGTATGTGGAATAACACTAGCCTGGCTTTGGCCGACCCTCGTGTGTTTCCGCTCAGCTTCGTGAGCTTCACACAAGGGTCTGGTAAACCACGGCAGACGTCAGTGGTCTGCTTGGGTGCAGGGGCGCCGCCCCCTGGCGGATGTGGAAAACACCCCCCAGAAAACATAATTTGATCTCAAAACATTTAAATTAACAGACTAACATATTTGATATATTTATTAAAGTATTAATTTAACATTGTTCTGATATTTGTCATTTAATCCTTTGCAACGATATCTTTCATATTCACAAAACCAGTTACGCTTTGCTTACGTTAAATTGTTACGTCGAACGGGGCGCCCACCCTTCTCCCCATTAACTTATCATTGAGTCACTCTACCAGGAGTCTACACGTGACATAATGCATTTGATAGGAGGCCACAGAGGCGCATGCATGTGAGTCCGGCAGCCTGTATGGAACTTCATCATGCATAAAGATGTGTAAAGCGCCATGAATGCCGTTTTCTGGCGCAGAAGTTAAGAGTTGGATGAGCGTTAACAACATTCGAGAGACATGGACAAAGAAAATTCGTATAAGGCGCTTCAAACTGTCCCTTTTTTGAGGAGGTCGGTGCAGGAGAAGCTGAGAGTAAAGGTGCTGGGACCTGAGCGTCCAGATGTGGTGATTGAGCAGCTGCCCAGGACAGAGGACGGGCGTCATGAAATGTATACAATATGTAACAAATAAATGTTTTCCCATCATGCAGGGGTTTTATGCCACATTGGTTTGCCATTTTGTCTGAGGGTGACATCAAAAGATGGATATCGGGATTTTTTTCAGGGGAAATGGGGTAGAGAGACAAGTGGGACTGAGAGCTTTACATCCCCAGAGAGTGTTTCAATCAACCCAGGTTCGAGAAAAAAAACTCAGTGAAAAATGAATAGCTTTTCAGTAGTCGGTTAGCTCTATTACCTCACTTTTTAGAGGACACAGCTACTTGAATGGCAAAAAAAATATTAGAGCTATACTCCTCACCACCAATCATTTCCCAAAGAATAGACAGAGGATTCTGGCAGACCATGAACAGTTTATGTCAGAGTTTTGGTATATATATATATATATATATATATATATATATATATATATATATACACAGACGTTTCTCTCTCCAGTCACACCTGATTCAAATATCATCTATTTCTGATAATGACCATCAGGTGTGTTCAAAGAGGGAAACATCTAAAACATGGAGGATAGTGTGCCTCAAGGACCAGGGTTGGGAAACACTGACCTCGGGGACGGCGAGGTGCTACTCTTATCCTCTGGGTTGCACGACCCCAGGTAGCAGGGCTGCTCCATTCAATGACCCTCGGACAACATAAAACTCTGTGTGTGTGTGTGTGTGTGTTACTTAAATGGTGAACAGAATCACACCACTACTTTCACTCCATTACACAGACACGGGGAGAACATGCAAACTCCACACAGAAAGGTCTGGTATAGGAATTGAACCAGGGTCCTTCTGTCTGTGAGGCATCAGTGCTAACCACTGCACCACCATGACACCCCTCTTTTTAAATTATTATTTATGCATGATTATTTCTTTTTATTATTTTAAACTTTTCAATACTCAATGCCCCCCCCCATCTCCTAGTCTGCCTCACATCTCCTCCTTCTCCCTCCTCCTCCTGCCCCCCCCCCCACACACACACACACTAGAATCCATTGGAAACGTTCCATCATGTGACCATTGTGTGCATTGTGTGTATAATATATAATGTATGACGTCTAAGTATGTCTTATGTATGTGCTTGCATTATCTGTGTTTCTACGGTAACGTCTGGATTGTCTATTGGCGGCGGCGCCTGGAAGGTGGCGGCGGCTGCACGGCTTTTTGGGCGACTGTGCGCCGTCTGCTGCGACAGGCTGAATGTTCGGCTCTGAGGTCACATGACATACCACCATAAAGCTAATCTAATCTAAACACATTATTGGCTGATAAAGTGATGTAAAGAATGTGTGTTACACCCTGGAGAGAGAGAGGCTTTTCCTGTGGGGCCCCTTCACTGGATAAACACCCCCCCTCCCCAAAAAACACTGGTGCAGTCATGATTTTTATCCACAGAAACATCAGAGTTCGAACAATATCAATAAATGATCTAATAATATCAATAAATGTTCCAACAATATTAATAAATGATTTAACAATATCAATAAATGTTCTAATACTATCAATACATGTCTTCTATAGTTTACATCTGTGATCAGATTCTAAACAGACAGAATCAGCAGAGAGAAGAATTGATTTATAGACGATAGATGTGAACAAATCTGAAAAAAATCTCCTTCACTTGTTCCATCGATCGATTTTTTTGCTAGAATGAAAGAAAAAATGTTGAATGAAGCAAAAAAATCTGATGATGAAACAATTGAAAAAATTATCTAATTATCAGTAATTATCAGATTAGTTCCAGATCTATTGATTATAAATCACTTCTTGTATGTGACTGAAAAGTTCCTCTGGCAGTGATACTGTCTGATTTAGGGTCCGACCCCACAGTTTGGGTATATATATATATATATATATATATATATATATATATATATATATATATATATATATATATATGTACATATATACATATGTGTGTGTGTGTGTCATTTAAAAACATAAAAAAGTATATTTAGTGTTATTAATATATTGTTATCTACATCCCCCCAGTATAAGCCCCCCTTCCTGCATTTATACATGGACGTTCATCTATAGTCTGTCCGTCCATGGGAGTGGATCTCTCCTTCAATGTGGTTCTCCTCAAGATTTCTTCTTTTTCCCACTGGGTTTTGAAGTTTTTTCTTGCTGAGAAGGAGGGTCTAAGGACAGGGGATGCCTGGGACTTTTCATGTATCTCTGTACTTGATTGTGTTTCTGTAAAGCCCTCTGAGACTACTTTGTTGTGATTTAGGGCTTTATAAATAAAATTTAATTGAATTGAATAAGTGCAGTAGACATGACAGTGCAGTGTTACTTGGTCCAGGATGCTGTTGTATCTTTTTAATCTCACTCGTCATCTGAACCCGTTTTATCCTCACTAGGGTCACTGGGGGTCTAATCCAGCTCCAATAGGTGAAGGCGGGGTACACCCTGTATGAGTCTCCAGTTCATCTCAGGGCTGAACATATATAGACAAACATTCACACCTATGGACCATTTAGATTAACCAGTTAACCTATCAGTGCATGTGTTTGGATTGTGGGAGGAAACCGGAGTGTCCCACGTGGACACGGGGAGAACATGCAAACTCCACACAGAAAGGTCTGGTGTGGGAATAGAACCAGGGTCCTTCTGTCTGTGAGGCACGAGTGCTAACCACTGCACCAACATGCCGCCCTTTCTTTTTAATATATACGTTTTTATTAATGCATTGTTAAGACCTTTTATTGTTTATTTATTATTATCAAATATCACTGTACATTGTTGTATGATGACAATAAAGGCTATCTGTCTTTCTCTCTCTCTCTCTCTCTCTCTCTCTCTCTCTCCTGTGAATATGTGCAGATGTCACAGACGCTCACATGAGGTTGGAGCGCTTCCACTAACAATTGTCATTCTACATATCACACCACACACCACTTCCTCTGAGGATTTTCAAAATAAGACCAACATATACAGTGTTTGGATTATCCTCCTTTTTTTCTTGAATTAAGCAAAAAAACATATCTATCAATGGAACAAGTAAATTGTTCCAGATGTATTAATTACAAATTAGTTCTTGTATGGGATTCTGTCTGATTTTAATCTGATCACACATTTGCATTATAAAAATAAAAATACCACACTTACTCATATTTGTATTTTTGCAGTCTCCTTTTCACTACATTCTTGTTCTTGTAACTTTGATTCCTTTAGCCTTGTTTAATCTTTTTTTTTAAATAATTTTTACCATTTTCATCTTGTTTCACACACACACACACACACACACACACACACACACACAAACACTCACCCCCCCCCCCTTTTTTATACAGTAAACACATTTTGAAACCTTTGGAAAATACATGTTTCACTTTGCACCTGCTTACCCTTGTTTTATGGGAACTCTGGAAAAAACAAATTCATGTAATTATTGTCCCACATCATTTCTATTTAACTAGTGAGGAACTTTATTTATATTTAACTGTAATGGGGACCTTAATTTTTTCATCATAGTGTCAGAGGTCCCCATGGTGCGACTATGTAAACATATCTATGCCCCCATAAAGATAGGAATACAAGCACACACACAAACACACACACACAAACACAGACACACACACACATTTCCCTACAGTCCTCAAAATGAAGGCACCATACCATCCTACCATCCTACTAGCAGCCTATAACCTGACTCAGAAGCACATGGAGCAATACATAAGCAGAGCACAGAAAGGATTAGGCAACAACACCAGCTACTGGTTGACACTGCAATTTGCTCAAGATCGTAAAATAAGGAACACTAACCTGTGCACTGCCTGGATCGACTACAGGACATCCTATGACTCACTGCAACACATACTGGAGTGTCGAAAGTTGTAGAACATCAACAAGACAATAAAGTAGTTCATCCAGAACTGATGAGGACACAAGAACAGGCCCTTAAAGGAGTCATTCTATGGTTATTTCATTAATATTATTGTGTTCTCCATTGTTATTGAATACATTATGTGTTGGTTCTATTTAAAAAAAATGTCCGGATTGTTTTGTTTCCAGCTGTTTTTTCATGGTAGAAAAATGACTTGAGGTGGAACAACAGAGTTTACCAGTACTTCCTCATACATGTCCATGGCGCGGTCACGAGGTGTCTCTGATTGGTTCAGAATGCGTGAAGTTACACTCCCCCCTCCCCTCTCACTGTGTATGTATTTACCTTTACCCAACTAGCATCCAGCTAGGTTTCGTGCCATTGCTTGTTCTGAAGATGTGCAGGGAAAAACCAGGCTTTATTTCTACAGAGAGCACATGAACCAGTTTGATCCGACATTTTTTCCAGTTTGTGCAGCAGCTACTGTGGCTCAGTCTTCTCTTGTAGATGCTAATGCTAATGCTAGTTCAGATTTGCTGCCAGGGATAGGTTTAACCCCACGTGGGTGACGCTAAAGTCAATCAGATGGGCCGTCTTTTTCTTGGTCTCTCATTCCTCTTGTTGTTTTCTGTGAATGCAGTATGCAGCTAGTGGAGGTGATGAACCACTTTCAAAGGCAGCATGTGTTGGTAAGTCTGGGTGACCCATCAGATTCCAAAAGGAGCGTGGAAAAGTGGGTTTCAGCAGAATGACACCTTTAACACCAGAGCAATAGAGGCTGGGGTCTACCATACCTGACCTGTGTGGAGAAGCCTCTGAGACAGTCCATCACATCATAGCAGGGTTAGGGTTAGGACGTACATGTTTGGGCATGTGAAGGTAGCAGGTATAGTGTACGTCTGTACTATGAGTATGGACTGGACGTCCCAGGGTCAAGATAGGAGACAGCCCCAAGAGAACAAACAGGCCCAGATCCTGCGGGACTTCCAGATCCAGACCCACAAGATGGTGATGTCCAATCAGTGTGACATAGACATGATGGATAAACATGGAAGACAGTGATAGTGAGGGACGGAGCAGTCCCTGGTGAAGAAAGAACATGAGAAGCTGCAGAAATGGACAGAATGTGAGGTGTGAAGGCAACAGTAGCAGTAGTGATGGGGGCACTAGGGGCACTAGGGGCACTAGGGGCACTAGGGGCACTAGGGGCACTAGGGGCACTAGGGGCACTAGGGGCACTAGGGGCACTAGGGGCAGTGACCCCCCCCCAGCTGGGAGCATGGCTCCAGCAGATGCCAGGAAGAACATCAAACATTTCTGTTCAAAAATGGTAGAAATGACTAAGACCCTGTGCAGAACCCTCTGGTGCACTGTAAACATGAATAAGTTAGAAGAACTAAAAAAAATGTAAGGCAATCGATTGCCTCAATTATTTTAAGTTGATGAAACTTTAAAAAAATACAAGTTTCCAGAAGTTAAAATATAGATGCTTAGTAAAGTATACTTAAATTAAAACATTACTTATTAACTTAGTATTCTAAGGTTCTGTCAGTCCTCCTGGGAGACTAAGGGTTCAGTGTCTTTGTCCAAGGACACTTGGACATGTGGACAAACAGAGCTGGGATGTGAACCTCTGACCCTTCAGTCATTGGACGACCCACTCTACCAACTGAACCACAGCCGCCCCTGAATAAAATTACTGTTTTGTGATTGTAATTTTTTTGGTGTGATAGATATTGGTGATTATTTGGAGTGTTCTGAAATAGTATTTTATCATCTACTATATCTTATATCTACTATTTTTCAATCATCCTTATTTGAAGCAATCAAAATAATAGTACAATATCATTCTCAGCATTTAAAGAGTAGGAGAGCTGCAGTCCTTTTATTTTGAAGGTAGCAGAGGCTCTTGTAGAAAGCCAGTGTTTGAGAGCTCTGGTGCTTTTATTTTGAAGGGAGCAGAGGCTGCTGTAGAAAGTCAGTGTGAGAGCTGTAGTGCTTTTATTTTGAAAGCAGCAGAGGCTCTTGTAGAAAGCTAGTGTGAGAGCAGTAGTGGTTTTATTTTGAAAGCAGCAGAGGCTCTTGTAGAAAGCCAGTGTGAGAGCTGTGGTGCTTTTATTTTGAAGGCAGCAGAGGCTCCTGTAGAAAGCTAGTGTGAGAGCTGTAGTGCTTTTATTTTGAAGGCAGCAGAGGCTCCTGTAGAAAGCCAGTGTGAGAGCTGTGGTGCTTTTATTTTGAAGGCAGCAGAGGCTCCTGTAGAAAACTAGTGTGAGAGCGGTAGTGCTTTTATTTTGAAAGCAGCAGAGGCTCTTGTAGAAAGCTAGTGTGAGAGCTGTAGTGCTTTTATTTTGAAGGCAGCAGAGGCTCCTGTAGAAAGCCAGTGTGAGAGCTGTAGTGCTTTTATTTTGAAGGCAGCAGAGGCTCTTGTAGAAAGCTAGTGTGAGAGCAGTAGTGCTTTTATTTTGAAGGCAGCAGAGGCTCTTGTAGAAAGCCAGTGTTTGAGAGCTCTGGTGCTTTTATTTTGAAGGGAGCAGAGGCTGCTGTAGAAATTCAGTGTGAGAGCTGTAGTGCTTTTATTTTGAAAGCAGCAGAGGCTCTTGTAGAAAGCTAGTGTGAGAGCTGTAGTGCTTTTATTTTGAAGGCAGCAGATGCTCCTGTAGAAAGCCCGTGTGAGAGCTGTGGTGCTTTTAATTTGAAGGCAGCAGAGGCTCCTGTAGAAAACCAGTGTGAGAGCGGTAGTGCTTTTATTTTGAAAGCAGCAGAGGCTCTTGTAGAAAGCTAGTGTGAGAGCTGTAGTGCTTTTATTTTGAAGGCAGCAGAGGCTCCTGTAGAAAGCCAGTGTGAGAGCTGTAGTGCTTTTATTTTGAAGGCAGCAGAGGCTCTTGTAGAAAGCCCGTGTGAGAGCAGTAGTGCTTTTATTTTGAAAGCAGCAGAGGCTCTTGTAGAAAGCTAGTGTGAGAGCTGTAGTGCTTTTATTTTGAAGGCAGCAGAGGCTCCTGTAGAAAGCCAGTGTGAGAGCTGTAGTGCTTTTATTTTGAAGGCAGCAGAGGCTCTTGTAGAAAGCCAGTGTGAGAGCAGTAGTGCTTTTATTTTGAAGGCAGCAGAGGCTCTTGTAGAAAGCCAGTGTGAGAGCTGTGGTGCTTTTATTTTGAAGGCAGCAGAGGCTCTTGTAGAAAGCCAGTGTGAAAGCTGTAGTGCTTTTATTTTGAAGGCAGCAGAGGCTCTTGTAGAAAGCCAGTGTGAGAGCTGTAGTGCTTTTATTTTGAAGGCAGCAGAGGCTCTTGTAGAAAGCCAGTGTGAAAGCTGTAGTGCTTTTATTTTGAAGGCGCAGAGGCTCTTGTAGAAAGCCAGTGTGAAA
>CM035788.1:45643148-45768148 GCA_020466265.1 Siphamia tubifer | reverse complement strand
GTTTGTTGGTTCGTCTGCGTACAACATAACTCAAAAACTAATGGATAGATTTTGACATTTTCAGGGTATTTTGGTAATGGAGAGATTAAGTATTTATTAGATTTTGGTGGTGATTTATTTTTCATACTGTCATGTTTGTCTTGTTTGAAAAAGTAATGAGTCTATTCTGAGAATGTAAAGAGTATAAAGTACATATATTTATATAAATGTAAACAGTATAAAGTACATATATTTATAGAAATGTAAACAGTATAAAGTACATATATTTATCAACACATCTCTGTCTGTAGTGTGTTCTGTTTGTTTGTGGAACCCTAACACCTGCTCCACTAAACTATCCAACATTTAGAGGGTACTATAGTATAGTTCCAGTACTATAGTAGATTACAGGGCATAGTTTCACACCATTATAACAAACAATAACAAAGATATTAAACTCATTTCATTGCTCTTTCTAACTCCGCTCTGAGCATTGTCGTGCACATTGTCTAAGTCCCGCCCCCTGATTTGGCTACAGCTGCAGACTAACTCTTATCCATTCCCATGGAGGCGTACGTTCACTCTTATCATTCATATCCTCACAGTTCCGTTCTGTCTTATCGTTAAGAAATATCAAATATTGGACTTTGATAGCTAGCAGTCTGTCTCATTTGTAAGGTTTTAAATGGCTCCGCCCCTCCACCATTACAGAACTTCATAAAGAAAAACTCTTCACAAACAAACAGACTTTCCATATGGACAAAACTTCTGTGCAATATAAAAATCTGTGTCTTAACTACCTGCTGTTTGTGCAATAGCCCTCCCAATGTTCCTGTTTATAACTTAAATTATACTGGTTATCCAGTTTAGCATTTATTAATTTGTTTCTTACATATACATACATTTTAATAATGTGAAACCCATAAGCCAAGCAATAATAATAATAATAATAATAATAATAATAATAATAATAATAATAATAATAATAATAATAATAAATAATGGATTAGATTTATTTAGATTAGAATTAGAGTCCTGCACTGGAGCCCTAGGCCCGAGGGGCCCGACAGCCCGAGCGCCCGAGGGCCGGGCTTCGGGCCGACGACCGTATAATTACCTCGGACACAGGCCGGGCTCGGGCACTTTTATTTTTCAATTTAATTATTAAAAAAAACAAAACCTGTGTTGTGTTTAAATGGAAACAATTGAACGCAGCAGCTGCTGCTCTCCCCGGAACCTCCCTTATATGGGCATACGGTAGCCTCCCTCACTATCCGATTCGCGCGACTTCCCAACTCCCACCACAAACATGGAGAACGACATAAAGACAAAGTTGAAAATGGTGAATTGAAGAGAGTGAACAACACTAAGGGAAAATCTCCGTTCTGGACTAAGTTTCAACTTATTCCAACCCTTCAAGATGAGCCAAACGGGTTTGTTCAGTGTGTTGTATGTAAAGCTGTTCTGTCATATGACAGTAAAAAAACAGGTTCATCACATTTTGAACGGGTCGGTGGCGGATCCAGCAGCGGTCACAGACTGAGTTCTCAAGCTGCTGATCAAAACATGAGCCCCTATTTTAACCTGCTCTTTTATGTCCACATTGATCTGTCAGAAACCGTTCGCTTATTCACAGAAAAAATAGAATGCTGTTTTTTCTAACTGCAGAATGTTATCCCATTTTCAGAGCGGCAGATTTAATTTACGAACGCACTCAATGAATATAACGTTCTATCACGCTAAAACATTCTTATGGGAGCTTAAAACAAACAAACAAAAAAAGTCGGGCCGGGCCGGGTTCGGGCCTCAGAATTCTGAAAACCTGTCGGACCGGGCCGGGCTGGGGCTCCACCCCCTCGGGCCAGGGCCGGGCTCGGGCCCAGATAATAGGCCCGTGCAGGGCACTAATTAGAATTAATAATGGATTTTTTTGACCACCCAAAGCACTTCACATTAGTGAGCCATTATTCATTCACTCTCACATGCGCGCTCTGGTGGTGGCAAACTACATACATAGCCACAGCTGTCCTGGGGCAGACTGACAGAAGTCTGGCAGCCATTTTGAAAGCCTCTGACCACCACCAAACATTCATACACCAGTGAGAGGCGAAGAGGGTGAAGTGTCTTTGCCAAAGGACACAATGGAGCGACTAGGACAGAGCGGGACATGAACCGTCAACCCTTCGGTTATTGGACGACTCCCAAAGCAATGACATTTCATTGGCAAATCTCACTTTGAGACTCAGTATTTCCACGCCACTTCGACAATGGGCGGGCGGGGTTAGGGTTCAACCCCTGCACTTACGTCATGCTGGTTGCTAGGCTGCAATAATAATAATAAAAAATAAATAAAAAAATAAAAATAAATATTTTCTCGTCATCTGAATCCGCTTTTATCCTCACTAGGGTCACATGGGTCACTGTGGGCCTAATCCAGCTATTATTATTATTATTATAAGCAACATGTACCAGTGTGATATTAAACATCCATGAGACCCCGGTTGTCACAATCAATATTTTATTTTAACTCGTCACTCAATAGTACGATTTTATTTACTGGTTGGTGGAGTGTTCGTTTACAGCCTTGATCATTTCAGCAAATATATATATTTTTTAATAAATTACCAATAATCTCCACCATTGGCTCTTTACACCTGCAGAGTTCACCAAAAACACGTAGCCCAACAACCAATCTCTGCAGCAACCAGTATGACGTAAGACGTAAGTGCAGCGGTTGAACCTTAACTCCGCCCATTGTTGTCGAAGTGGCGTGGAACTAGTGAGTCCCCACTTTGTGTTGTTTTTGTCCAATGACAAAGAGTCCTGGCAACAGGAGACTGAAATGGTGTAGAACAGGGGTGTCAAACTGCGGTCCTCGAGGGCCGGTGTCCTGCATGTTTTAGATGTGTCCCTCTTCCATTACACCTGGAGGTCATTGCATCATTATCAGTCTGATGAGGAGCTGATTATTAACTCTTTATGTGTCAGTGCTGATGCGTTCTGAATGGATGATTTAGTTTAAATATTCAGAAAAATTAAACCATTTTCCTTTTAGTTTTGTGCATGGACAAGGTGCCAAAAAGCAAGAGTTTTTTTTTTATTTTATTTAAACATTTTTAAAAGGCAAAATTAAAATTGCTGGGACCACATTTCAATACCAGTTTTCTTCTTTAGTAATTTTTTTTTTTCAAAATTTTCCACATTATGTCATTTTGTAAATGTTTATTAGTTTTTGTTGCTCATTTTGTTTATTTTTCTACATTTTGTTTTTTTTTTATTGTAGTATTTTTCTTTGATTTTCTGCCATTTGTGTCTTACTTTGCTCATGTTACCAATTATTTTGTTAGTTCTCAGGAGTTAAAGGGTTAAACTGAATCACATGGAAGAGGGAAATATCTAAAACATGCAGGACACCGGCCCTCGAGGACTGGAGTTCGACACCTGTGGTGTAGAACTACATTCAGACACAGACAGACAGAAAGACAGACACAGACAGACAGACAGAAAGACAGAAAGACAGACACAGACAGACAGATAGAAAGACAGACAGACACAGACAGAAAGACAGACACAGACAGACAGATAGACAGACACAGACAGACACAGACAGACAGAAAGACAGACACAGACAGACAGGCAGAAAGACAGACACAGACAGACAGATAGAAAGACAGACAGACACAGACAGAAAGACAGACACAGACAGACAGAAAGACAGAAAGACAGACACAGACAGACAGAAAGACAGAAAGACAGAAAGACAGACACAGACAGACAGACACAGACAGACACAGACAGACACAGACAGACAGAAAGACAGGCAGACACAGACAGACACAGACAGACAGAAAGACAGACAGAGACAGAAAGACAAAAAGTCAAACCTTCAGGGTTGAGGAAATAAATGATAAATTAGAAAATAAAGATCTTTATAACATTTCTAGTTTAAACCTTTTTAAACCTGAACGGAACAAAAAAAAAAACAAAAACACAAAACTGTGATAACAGTAATAACAATGGGGGCAGTGGGGTGGGGGTGGGTGGGGGGGTTCTATCCTAGACTGTGAAAAGCAGTTGAGTCCAGACTGAGGGAAAAACACTGAACTAAATGACTTTTCATTTCATGTCCACCTCAGTTTATTGGAGGCAGGTCTCAGGAGGGCAAGTCCTATATGTGGGGGGGGGGGGGGGGGGGCACATGGCCGGGCACGTTCCAGGGTAATGAGCCTCAGGCAGGAAGGAAGAGCGCACATATTTGGCGTTTTTGTTCATGTTACTCATTATTTGTTAACGTATTATTCATTTCTAACCTTAACCCATTCATTTGTAGTTATTTCTTTCTTCAGTATTTTTTGCTGCTTTTGTCATTTAGTTGCTTTATTATTAGTTGTTTATTTTTACTTAATTTTTGTCTTTTTTGGGCTTATTTTACTATGTGATTTTTCTATTTCAATCAATTAATGTAGAGGATAAGTACAAATATGGTCATATCTGATGACCATGAATACATGAAGAACTGTATTTTACACTAATTATTGACGTGTATTGATAGAATTAAAGGATCATCAGTTATTAAACTGTACTTCCTTTACTGTACATAAGTAGACTTTTAGGTATCTGTACTTGAGTATTTATTTTTCTGGCAACTTTTTACTTTCACTCCCTACATTTTTGTATAAATATCTGTACTTTATACTTTTTACATTTATATAAATATCTGTACTTTATACTCTTTACATTTATATAAATATTTGTACTTTATACTCTTTACATTTATATAAATATCTGTACTTTATACTTTTTACATTTATATAAATATCTGTACTTTATACTTTTTACATTTATATAAATATCTGTACTTTATACTCTTTACATTTATATAAATATTTGTACTTTATACTCTTTACATTTATATAAATATCTGTACTTTATACTCTTTACATTTATATAAATATTTGTACTTTATACTCTTTACATTTATATAAATATCTGTACTTTATACTTTTTACATTTATATAAATATCTGTACTTTATACTTTTTACATTTATATAAATATATGTACTTTATACTCTTTACATTTATATAAATATCTGTACTTTATACTCTTTACATTTATATAAATATCTGTACTTTATACTCTTTACATTTATATAAATATCTGTACTTTATACTCTTTACATTTATATAAATATTTGTACTTTATACTCTTTACATTTATATAAATATCTGTACTTTATACTCTTTACATTTATATAAATATCTGTACTTTATACTCTTTACATTTATATAAATATCTGTACTTTATACTCTTTACATTTATATAAATATTTGTACTTTATACTCTTTACATTTATATAAATATCTGTACTTTATACTCTTTACATTTATATAAATATTTGTACTTTATACTCTTTATATTTATATAAATATTTGTACTTTATACTCTTTACATTTATATAAATATCTGTACTTTATACTTTTTACATTTATATAAATATCTGTACTTTATACTCTTTACATTTATATAAATATTTGTACTTTATACTCTTTACATTTATATAAATATCTGTACTTTATACTCTTTACATTTATATAAATATCTGTACTTTATACTCTTTACATTTATATAAATATTTGTACTTTATACTCTTTACATTTATATAAATATCTGTACTTTATACTTTTTACATTTATATAAATATCTGTACTTTATACTTTTTACATTTATATAAATATCTGTACTTTATACTCTTTACATTTATATAAATATTTGTACTTTATACTCTTTACATTTATATAAATATCTGTACTTTATACTCTTTACATTTATATAAATATTTGTACTTTATACTCTTTATATTTATATAAATATTTGTACTTTATACTCTTTACATTTATATAAATATCTGTACTTTATACTTTTTACATTTATATAAATATCTGTACTTTATACTCTTTACATTTATATAAATATTTGTACTTTATACTCTTTACATTTATATAAATATCTGTACTTTATACTCTTTACATTTATATAAATATTTGTACTTTATACTCTTTACATTTATATAAATATTTGTACTTTATACTCTTTACATTTATATAAATATTTGTACTTTATACTCTTTACATTCTCAGAATAGACTCATTACTTTTTCAAACAAGACAAATGTGACAGGATGAAAAATAAATCATAAATCATAAATTGTGACTGACTATATGGTAATTTAGACTTTTTATCTCACTATTTATATATATTTTTTTATCTCATAACTATGCTTTTTAAAATAAACCTCCTATTTCTGACTTTTGAATTTTTCCTAAATGTTCTGTCCACACCCACTAAATGACCCAATGAAACACATCATCTACAAAATAACTCACCCTTTAAGGCTTTATTTTTGGCATTTTTTTCCTGCTTAAATAATTATTATTTCATCCATAGCAAAAAAACTAGAAAAGCACCAAAACACTGTGACAGTGCAGACCTCCACCAAGGCAGTGGGTGGGGGATCACCACCAAAATCTAATAATTACTCTCCATTACCAAAACACCCTGAACATGTCATCAAAATCTATCCATTAGTTTTTGAGTTATGTTGTACGCAGACGAACCAACAAACGGCGGCAAAAACCTCCTTGGCAGAGGTTACAAATAAAAGTTTTACTTTTTACTGTCCTGTCCATATCCACTAAACTTTTAAAGGCTTTATTTTTTATTTTTATTTTTTTTTCCTGCTTAAATAATTATTATTTCATCCATAGCAAAAAAAAAATGCAGTTTTACTTTTTACTTTATTACAGTTGAGAAGTTGTACTTTCCTACTTTTACTTCAGTAAAGCAGTTGAATCAGTACTTCTACTTTTACCAGAGTATTTTCTCACACCAGTAGCTGTACTTGTACTGCAGTACATAATGGTAGTACTTTGACCACATGTGGTGAAGAAGGAGCTAAGCCAGAAGGACAAGCTAACCCTAACCCTCACCTATGGTCATGACCGAAACAATGAGGTCACGGGTACGAGTTTCCTTCGCAGGGTGTTCGGGCTCAGCCTTACAGATAGGGTGGGGAGCTCAGACATCTGGGAGGGGCTGGGAGTAGAGCCGCTGCTCCTCCATGTCCAGAGGAGCCAGCTGAGGATGCCTCCTGGACGCCTCCCTGGGGAGGTGTTCCAAACATGTCCATCCAGGAGGAGACCTCAGGGTCGACCCAGGACACGCTGGAGGGGTTATATCTGTGGGCTGTCCTGGGAACGCCTTGGGATTCCCTTGGAGGAGCTGGGATGAGGGAGGTCTGGACTGATTTAATGAGGCTTCTGCCCCCATGACCCGGACCCACATAAGTGGGAGACGACGAGTACAAGTAGTTTTTCTAAATATTTCTAAAGACAAATGTGACAGTCTGAAAAATAAGTCATAAGTCAAACATTGTAACTGACTATATTATAATTGTAACTTTTTATTTCATAATTATCAATGTATTATCTCATAATTCTGCCTCTTTTCTCATAATTTTGATTTTATTCATCAAAAGTTTGACATTTTATCTCATAATTCAGATTTTTTCTCATAATTGTGACATTTGTATCTTCTTCTTATTATTATTATGTTATTACTTTTTTTTTTTTTTTTTAAATCTGATGTTTATGACTTTTGAATTTTCCCTAAATGTCTGGTCCATATCCACTAAACTCATCATCTACACACTAACTCACTTTTAAAGGTTCATTTTTAGATATTTTTGAATTTTTTAAATTATTTTTCTATTGTGTGAGAAGTTGTACATTTTTACTTTTACTTCAGTAAAGGAGTTGAATCAGTATTTGTACTTTTACCAGAGTATTTTTTCACACCAGTAGCTGTACTTCTACTGCAGTACAGAATGTGAGTACTTTGTTTTTGTTTTTTTTACTTTGTTTTTATTGCTTTTTAAATAAATAAAAACATGAACTCGTGTTAGAATACAGTCTCAGTGTCTCTTTCAATGTCTTAAAGTGTCCACTCTGTCTTCAATGTCTTTGTCTCTGTATCTTGTCCATTTCTCCCACTTTTCTTCCATCTGACTTTTCTGTCATTTCACTGTGTGTCAGTTTTTCCATCATTTCTTCCACACTCTGCTTCCATTTGTGTAAAGTTGGGGAATCTGCTGCGTTCCATTTCCTTGTTGATTGATTGATTGATTGATTCTTCAATGATCACACTGCAAGCAGGTGGAATTTGTTTTCAGTACGGCATGGTACAGGTTCAAACATGCAACATAGACAAGGGACACAAATGGACACACAAATGGACATACATATGGACATCACACATATGGACACACACATATGGACATCACACATATGGACATCACACATATGGACACACACATATGGACATCACACATATGGACATCACACATATGGACATCACACATATGGACACACACATATGGACATCACACATATGGACACACACATATGGACATCACACATATGGACACACACATATGGACATCACACATATGGACATCACACATATGGACACACACATATGGACACACACATATGGACACACACATATGGACATCACACATATGGACATCACACATATGGACATCACACATATGGACACACACATATGGACATCACACATATGGACACACACATATGGACACACACATATGGACACACACATATGGACATCACACATATGGACACACACATATGGACATCACACATATGGACACACACATATGGACATCACACATATGGACACACACATATGGACATCACACATATGGGCACACACATATGGACATCACACATATGGACACACACATATGGACACACACATATGGACACACACATATGGACATCACACATATGGACACACACATATGGACATCACAGACAGTCCCATTGTCCAACAGTTCCAGTCCAAGTATAGGAGGTTTTTGGCAGTGAGGATAAAACTGTTTTTGAAGCGTGTTGTTTTGGTGGTAATTGTCCTACAGCGCCTTCTGGAGGACAGGAGGTGACATGTACAGTTTATAGGGGGAGTGGGCTCTGCATATACTGCTCTGTTGAGGTCATGTCCTTCCAGAGATGTGAAGGGAAAGATGATGATTTCTGAGGCTTTGTTGATTGTTGATTGTACGCTGCAGTTTTTTCTTAGAGATAGTGTCAAGACGATTATACCAGACTGTGATGGATGATGATGTTTCCCACAGTGACTGTGTAGAAACAGACCAGCACATGAAGTTTGTTTTTGCCAGTGCTGGGTAAGTTACTTTGAAAAAGTAATTAATTACAATTACTAGTTACTTCCCCAAAAACGTAACTGTGTTACAAACTGTTGCATTACTTTTTTTTTGTTGCTTAAAAATGTCAAAGAAATGAAAAAAAAACCAGTTAAACAGTGTTCATCCTGGTTCTGTGATGTTACTTTGGATGTGATTTAAAATGCTTCCTTAATATTCTTTAACTTCACATTTAAGTACACAGGTGATGAAATAATGATGTCTGTATATTCTTCTTCTATTATACATTTATCTACTGAATTCTCCTGAACAACAGCTTATGTTACAATCATCTAAAGTCTCTTAGAAAAGAAATTAGCAAAGAGAAAAGCAAATATTAATAGTACAAATGATTTTTTTTAACAAACGGAGCTCAAATATGACCTTGGTGCTACCATCATCTGTGTATGTATTTGACTTGTGCACGTGCGTGGGAACAGGACAGTTAAGACTCCGCCCATCTAACTTCTGAGCAAATCAATTAAGTAATTACTCTGTGGCTGCATTAGTCATTTAGATTTACCCACTGACACCAATACATTACATCTAAAATCTACATTTTATTTTACTTTTAACACGTACTTCATACAAAATGTCTATACTTTTATCATGGGCGTCTTCTCCAAACAGGTGATTTCATACCCTCCACTTTTTCCTGAGTTTATATATTGTATCGTTACTGGATCCAGGAAACGGACACAGAGTTGGTCTTATTATTTCAGAATAAACAGTTACAGTCGTCACAATCACACCAAACAAACATCAATAACATTGTGAGGCTGTTACAATATCTATGGTTTAAACCAGGGGTGTCAAACTCCAGTCCTCGAGAGCCGGTGTCCTGCATGTTTTAGATATTTCCCTCTTCCATTTGATTCAGTTTAACCCTTTAACTCCTGAGAACTAACAAAATAATTGGTAACATGAGCAAAGTAAGACACAAATGGCAGAAAATCAAAGAAAAATACTACAATAAAAAAAAATGTAGAAAAATAAACAAAAAGAGCAACAAAAACTAATACATACTTACAAAATGACAAATAATGTGGAAAATTTAAAAAAAAAAATTACTTATTATTCAGAACGCATCATCCCTGACACTTAAAGAGTTAATAATCAGCTCCTCATCAGAATGATAATGATAATGATAATGATAATGGCCTCCAGGTGTAATGGAAGAGGGAAACATCTAAAACATGCAGGACACCGGCACTCGAGGACCGCAGTTTGACACCCCTGGTTTAAACTGTTTACCCGCCCGGGTGGGACAGTAGCATATAATGTAAACAGCTGTTCTTCGTGGTGTTAACAAAGAGTTATTAACCCTTGTGCGGTCCTTCGGGTCAAAGAGAGCCGGTGGTTCACAAATGTACCTTTTTATACGTACTGTAGGATGCCATTGCTTACTACTGAAAACAGTAATATATCCTTGGGGGGTGGGGTGATGAGTCTATGGAACTGAACTTTGGAATCTGGGTTTTTAAGACCCGATTGTAGGACACAGCCAGTGTGCCTTTTACGAAGGACCGCACAAGGGTTAACCAGTAAGTAATGAGAAATGTTACTGTTGTTAAACTAAGTTAAATAAACTATGTCTTGTTCTGTGACATTTACACTAAGACAGTGGTTCTAGAACTTTTTTCACTGATGTTCCCTCTGAGGAACATATTTTTAGTCGCATCCCCTGACATGGACAAAACATTTTTGTAAGAAAAAAGAGGAACAGTGTTTGATTTTTAAAATCCTTTGTATCTCATCATTTTAACTTTATCTCACCATTTAGATTTTTATCTCATCATTTTAACTTATGAATTGAATAAAAGTGTAATTGAGGAAACACACATTTTGTTTATATTTTCGGCCATATATTACTTTTTTAACATAAAAAATATAATCATGAATGGACAATTGTTCGTTAATTTTCCAATGATACATGTAAAATGCGACTATTTATGAAAATAAATTAATGTTACAAATTAACAAATTAATTTCGCCAGTAGAGGAACCACTGTATTTATTATTTGATAGAATGTTGTGTTTCCCTCATGATTTATTTATTATTTGTATCACCTTGTTTACTTATTTGGATTTAGTTTTCTTTATGTCCTTATTGTAATAATCTCTTACTTGTAAATACTGAAAAACTTCACTATTACTCAGTTGAAGTTTTTCCTTTATTTACTGGAATGTTCTGGAAGAATGTGAGTCCTTTGACCACTGAGGTTAGGTGAGGGGATGTTTGGGTTTGTATGTCTTCATGTTTATTTTTAGTTGGTTTTCCAGCAGCCTTAGGTCGTTACATAATCCCCATATTACAGTTATTTCAGTTCCAGACAATTATTTTTGCTGCGTCCACCTGTGTAAAAGCAGCAGGATGAAAAAGACAGAGACGTCACAGCTGATCATTTCCACCTGGTTTAACTGAGCACAACTGAATTACAACTCATTTCAGGCTTTTAATGACTCCATAAACTGAATTTAATTTATGGGATTGAATTACAGTTTTTTATACGGGGAAAAAATCTGATTGGAATCTAAGTGGCCTGAGGGGAAACAGTTTTCCTCGTCCTTCTGCTGTTGTTCCATAAAAACCAGAGGTGATAAAAGTACTCTTCTGTACTGCAGTACAAGTACAGCTACTGGTGTGAAAAAATACTCTGATTCAACTCCTTTACTGAAGTAAAAGTAAAAAAGTACAACTTTTCTATTGTAATAAAGTAAAAAGTAAAACTGCCTTAAATTTTTTTTTCTATGGATGAAACCTTATTTAAGCAGGAAAAAAACAGAAAAATATGAGTTTGTGTGATGTACCGAGTTTAGTGGATATGGACAGGCCATTTAAGAAAAATTAAAAAGTCATAAATAGGAGATTAAATAAGCATAATTATGAGATTTAAAATTTTTTGTAAATTATAATGTAGTAAGTCACAATTTCTGATTTCCAACTTATTTTTCATACTGTAACATATGTGAAAGTAATAAAAAAAAAAAAAAAAAAAATATATATATATATATATATATATATATATATATATATATATATATATATATATATGTGTGTGTGTGTGTGTGTGTGTGTGTGTGTGCTAGATGTTGAGCAGAGCAGCAGGTAAATGTCAGTGGACCAGACCTTCCAAACATTCAATCATTTTCAGGTTTTTAACTTAATGCCATTTTAATCATTTGAAACATGATTTAAACATGATTTTACCCCCCCCCCACACACACACAAATGGAATATTTTCTGTAAAATAAATATAGGTGGATGAAACTGTGGTGTTTTATTAGAAGCTTGAACCAGTAACAGATTAACAGGAAAACTGATTTGATATCATTATTTTTTTCTGCAGTTTAATAAAACCTCTGGTTTAAACAAATGTCACAACATTAACTTGTGTAAAACTGTGTGTGTTAAACATAGACACCTCACACTATAACTTAATCAATACTGGATATATTATCATAATATTACATTGCACTGATGCATATATACATATAAAGAAATTATCAAGATTGCAAAAGGTCAAAGGTCAAAATCACATTATTGACTCTAATTAAACAGTTTTTCATAGAAACTTGAAATTGGCACAAAATAGGGGTGAGATCAGCTATTCTTTGAACACTTGTTTGTTTTTCTCGTCCTAGGTGAGTCTGTTTAGAGCAGACATCGTGGGGACCCTGGGATAAAGACTGCTGCCTGTTCTGCATCAGTTCAAAGGCTGGAGTTAACGCCACACACTTCACAGCTTGGCTCCATTTTTACATTTGTCTTCAGAAGAATTCAAAGCTTTTGATAAAAATGTCCCCATAATGACACGTTAGAGCTTCATTTATTCCACATAGATAAATACTTTATTGATCCTGAAGGAAATTATGCAGCAATCTGTTGCTGTACGGTTGCATGAATATTAATGAATATAAATTAATGTGACAAAAAAGTTCTTTTACAGTTATGTACATGTACTATTGTCTATACTGTTAAGTCAGTGGTCTTTACAAATACACCTAATACTTCACGTCATCTACTGGGGAGAATGTAATCCATTTTGGAAGACAGTAATCTGCCTTCTTTTATCTGTGCATGAAAGAGCATTTATTAACCACTAAACATTAGCTTTATTTGACTGAACACAGCTGTAGAAAACCAAAAAACAAACCCCGCCCCCTCACGCCTTTATCAGACATGACGGACAACGTCAGCTCCAGAGTGGACACGCCCACCAACATCTCGCTGAACCCCAGCGTCTCCGTGTCTGAGTCGCTGGAGTACAAGACGGTGTCGGTGTTCCTGGTCCTGCTGGTCTGTGGCGTGGGCATCGTGGGGAACATCATGGTGGTTCTGGTGGTCTTCACCACACGCCACATGAGGACCCCCACTAACTGTTACCTGGTGAGCCTGGCCATCGCTGACCTGACGGTGCTGGTGGCGGCGGGGCTTCCCAACGTGTCCCACAGCCTGACGGGGACCTGGGTGTTTGGACACGCCGGCTGCCTGGGCATCACGTACCTGCAGTACCTGGGCATCAATGTGTCCTCCTGCTCCATCACCGCCTTCACTGTAGAGAGGTGAACCACCATGTTCAGACACCATTATAACCCCCCACCCCCACCCACCACCCCAGCGAGATTTTTTTCCCCCTGGGATTGGTACAGATTGATTTACATACCCCACGCCCCGAACTAATTTAATTGATCGCCCAACTCAGTAGACCCGCACAACATCACTGACTGGATCTAACATCAGATTAGCTAGCTAGCTAAAGTAATACAGAGGACTCTAACATCAGGTTAGCTAGCTAGCTAAAATAATACCGAGGACTCTAACATCAGATTAGCTAGCTAGCTAAAGTAATACCGAGGACTCTAACATCAGATTAGCTAGCTAGCTAAAGTAATACAGAGGACTCTAACATCAGATTAGCTAGCTAGCTAAAGTAATACAGAGAATTTAGTGAGTTCATTTATCAATAGTATTTTTATTACCTCAACGAAAGTTATGTTTTACCTCACGTTTGTTTGTTACATTGTTAGCAAGATAAGTAAAAAATCTATGTACAGATTTTGATGAAACTTTCACAGATGCTTGATAATGCATCAAGGAAGAAACCATTACATTTTGAGCTAGAAAGGTCAAAGGTCAAGGTCACAGTGAAGGTCAACATCTAAAACACATAAGTGTCTCAGAATCTAGACAAGATAGTATCACGCAGATTTTTGCATTCACGTCGACTTACCTTCGGACATCAGATGAGATAACACAGATAGGCTAGATGACGTCAGTATATAGTATAAAGTACAGCGTATAATGTACAGATATGTATATAAATGTAAAGAGTATAAAGTACAGATATTTATATAAATGTAAAGAGTATAAAGTACAGATATTTATATAAATGTAAAGATTATAAAGTACAGATATTTATATAAATGTAAAGATTATAAAGTACAGATATCTATTAACAAATGTAGGGAGTAAAAGTCAAAAGTTGACAGAAAAATAAATACTCCAGTAAAGTACAGATACGTAAAAAGGAACTTCTTAAAGGGATTATCCAGAGTAAAAATGAGATCATTGTTTAGATGATTAGGAGTACATATATATAGTTGACATCAAAATCACACCGTTTGGATGAACATTGAGAAATATTGCTTTTGCTGTGTTAACATGGAAGTGATTAGGACATGTCTTTGCCTTTAGGATGGTCTGTAGGGACCCTCTACTTACTACCATATAAGTGTGATGTTGTTTCAAACTTTAGAAGAGTTAGTTTAAAAATAAAGTTTTGTGTTGGTGATAAACGACATGCTTTAATCACTTCCATGTTAACACAGTTTGGCTCAAAACTGCAAAACCAAAATTTCTCAATCTACATCCAAATGGTGTGATTTTATGTCAACTATATGTATCTACTCAGAATCATCTAAAAAATGAGCTAAACTGATTTTTACTCTGGATGATCCCTTTTAGGAACTGGCGTCTCATGGTGTACCCCACCTTCACCCATTGTAGTTGGATTAAACCCCCAGTGACCCCTGTGACCCTAGTGAGAATAAAGCAGGTTCAGATGATGACAGAGGGAGTACAGTAACTTTAAGTACAGTAATGAAGTACTTTTACTTAGTTACCTCTCACCTCTGTAAAAGGGTCAAACTTGTATTTTTGTTTGACCTCCAGATGACCTCACGTCCTGTCCGTTCCATCCACAGATACATCGCCATCTGCCATCCCATGAAGGCCCAGACCGTGTGCACCGTGTCCCGTGCCAAACGCATCATTGCTGGCGTTTGGATCTTCACCTGCGTCTACTGCATGCTGTGGTTTTTTCTGGTGGACATCGAGGTTCGTGAACACAACACTTTTTCCTTTTGCAGTTTCTGTGTTATCTGAGCACCAGTCAAAGTACTGCTGTGAAAAAATACTCTGATAAAAGAAGAAGTACTGATTCAGTTTCTTCACTTAAGTAAAAGTAAAAAAGTACAACTTCTCAACTGTAGTAAAATAAATAGTAAAGCTGCATTTTATTATTTTTTTTTACTATGGATGAAATAAGACTTATTTAAGCAGAAAAAAAACAGAAAAATTTTCTAAAATATCAAAAAATAAAGTCTTTGAAAGTGAGTTAGTGTGTAGATTATGTGTTTTATTGGGTCAGTTTATTGGATAGGGACATGGCATTTCGGAAAAACGTAAGTCATAAATACGAGATAAAGGGAAAAAAAGCATAATTATGAGATTTAAAAACATCTAAATTGAATTTGAATTAATCTGATTTAAAATTTATTTTACATACTGTCACATTTGTCTAATTTGAAAAAGTATTGAGTCTATTCTGAGAATGTAAAGTGTATAAAGTACAGATATTTACATAAAAATGTAAGAAGTAAAAGTGAAAAGCTGCCAGAAAAATAAATACTCAAGTAAAGTACAGATACCTACAACCCGTACTTAAGTACAGTAAAGGAAGTACTTGCACTTCGTTACTTCCACCTTTGGTTGTATCTGATGTTGAACCTTGTGTCACCTTCAGGTCACAGATGACGGACATGTGGCGTGTGGATACAAAGTGGAACGAGAGCTCTACCTGCCCATCTACCTCATTGACTTTGCCATTTTCTACGTCATTCCGCTGCTCCTCGCCATCGTCCTGTACACGCTGATAGCACGAGTCCTCTACCTCAAGTAAAGCCTTAACCATAACACTTTATTTATTTATTTTGCATTAGTGTTACTGTTAGGAAATGGATAGTTTACTGTACTTATTTATGTGATGTTATATGAAATGGACAGTTTATTTTTTTATCAACTCTGGCAGGCAAGCTAAGCTAAACTAAGCTAAGCTAAACTAAGCTAAGCTAAACTAAGGGGAAATGACCCAGATGACATCAGCAAATATAAAAATAAAGTGTTATGAACACAAACAGAAAACCTATACTAGTAAAACAATAAATACCAAGAAACAAGACAAATCTGATATTTATATTAGAACATTTGCAGTGATTATTGATTGGTTATTATGTTGTTATTTTGCTTCTTACGCTGGTAATCCACTGAACAGCAATGCAAACTCGCACCGCAGCACTCGTTCCCCACAGACACTGTGGGCTTTGTGGGCGGGTCCTAGACGCTTGGTATGGATGATAACAACTACGGTGTTAGTGTTGTAAATGCAACATTTTGGACAAAAAAACACCTCCAGCACTACAACTGTAAATGGTAAATGGTAAATGGACTGCATTTATATAGCGCTTTTCCACCTTCATGGTGCTCAAAGCGCTTTACAGTAGCCTCTCATTCACCCATTCACACACACACTCATACACCAGTAGGTTTCTATGGTCTACAGTAAGTCCTACTGGGGGCCTAAGTCAGGGTTCAGTGTCTTGCCCAAGGACACTTCGACATGTGGACAGCCAGAGCCGGGACGCGAACCGCCAACCTCTCGGTCATTGGGCGACCCACTCTACCAACTGAACCACAGCCGCCCATGTACTTCTGTACTTCTCATGTATACAACACTTGTTTTTTATAAGGGTGTCTAATTTAAACAAATGAACAACTAGTCTACATATCATCACCTCCAATAACCTGTGTTACTTTCTTCCATGCTTGATTGTGACACAACTTCAGGAACCAGACTGACCCAAAAGCAAGACTCAAGACAAAGACTCAAGACAAAAATACGTCTATAAAGGTTTTATTATAAAAACAATATTTCTTTGAAGCCTGAGTTGCTAAACGAGCAACCGTCAGGTGACACACGGTCAGGCCAGTAACTGAGGGGCAAGGCAAAAGGGCGGTCAAAACACAGAGGAGAGAAAAAGCCAGAAATCCACAAAAAGGGAACAATCCAAAATTCTTTACCAGTGTCCAGGGGTGGGTCGAAACCAGGGTCCAGAATCCAAAACAGGGCCGATGAGGGTGAGGCAAACTCTTATCCAGGAACAGGCACAGGGTCAGGTAACAGGTGGCAATAATCAAGCAACAAATCAGACAGGGGATGGACAGCAGACAGAAACCAGAGAACAGAACCAAGTCGTACACAGACAGGACAAGACCAGAATCTAGACCACTTATTTGCTCCATAAAGGTGGACAAACTCGCACCAGACAAAGACACAGGAGGAGTTTATATAGGACCCAAAACCGGTGAACCACATCAGGCTAAATTAAAGGAGCAGGACAACACCAGTGACAGGAAGTAAAACAAGAGAGTGAACATGGAGTAACATGACAAAAGAACAACAGAAAAAACAGGAATACAAACAGAACACTTACAACACAAGACAATAAAAGTCTAGAGCATCACACACGGTGCATTACATTGTCCCTGTATGATTCTAAAGATATGTAGTAAAGACAATGAAAGCTGGACACCACAATTATTAATTTCTCACCCGCCATGATTGTCCAGTAGGGAATATGCAATAAAAATGTTGTGGACGCCTCCTCTGTACTATTGGATACTCGCCTCATGATGTGCTCGTGGTCGACGAATTCATTTGCATAAAGTTGGGCTCTGTTCAACTCTTTGGCTCAGTTTTTTCCACAAAGGCTACTCTCGCCACGCTGCTCCGAACTGTGTACCCACAATGCTTTGCGGGAGTGGAATTCGCTTCTCATAGACATGAACAGGGGTAACCAGCATTATTTTGGCTCTTCTCGTGGGCTGTGCTGGATTCTGGTGGTCTGCTTTTGGGCTGCGGACCACCCGTTTACCCCCCTTCTCTCTCTCCCCTCAGCCCCCTGCCCAACCATCCTGATGCCAGCGCCACCACGCTCCGCCGAAGCTGCCGTGAAGCCTCTGAAACGGCCAAAGGAGGTCGTCAGCCACGGACCAAGAGCGCCCTGTCGTCCAGGAAACAGGTTTGTGTTTCATCCCACGTCTGCTTTTCCTCGCATTAACCCGCAGGTGTTAAACATGTGGCCCGGGGCCCAAATCCATCCTGCCAAAGGAGCCACTCAGGCCCTTGGAATGAATTTGTGAAATGCAAAAATGACACAAAATTGTATTTAATTTAATTTCTCACTTTAAAAAATGACAAATACATAAATAAGTATTGTCATCTGAATCACTAGGGTCACAGGGGTCACTGGTGGCCTAATCTAGCTACAATGGGTGAAGGCGGAGTACACCCTGTATGAGTCTCCAGTTCATCTCAGGGCTGAACATATATAGACAAACAATCACTCTCACATTCACACCTATGGGCAATTTAGATTAACCAATTAACCTATCAGTGCATGTGTTTGGATGGTGGGAGGAAACTGGAGAAAACCCACACAGACCCACAGGGGAGAACATGCAAACTCCACACAGAAAGGCCTGGTGTGGGAATAGGACCAGGGTCCTTCTGTCTGTGAGGCACAAATGCTAACCACTGCACCACCGTGCTAACCACTGCACCACCGTGCTAACCACTGCACCACCATGCTTGCACCACCGTGCTAACCACTGCACCACCATGCTAACCACTGCACCACCGTGCTAACCACTGCACCACCGTGCTAACCACTGCACCACCGTGCTAACCACTGCACCACCGTGCTAACCTCTGCACCACCGTGCTAACCACTGCACCACCATGCCACCCTTACATAAGTATAAATACAAATAAAATAAAACAATGTAAGGGAGGGCAAAAGCTTAACATGCTTATATAGTTCCCTTCATCAAATGATCTTAATATGATAGAATGATAATAATTCTATTTAATCAAACTTTATTTCTATTGCACTATTGATAAAAAGTCACGGAATGTTGTCTTGTCCTGTCATACTCTGCCATGTTAGTAGTTGACTTCCTGTCTTGTCATACCTGGTTAGTTCAGCAGCACCAGGTGAAAGTAGCCTTAAGTGACAGCACTCTATTTATTTTACATTAGCTTACTTTAGGATTTGTCTTTTTGTGCATCTGCACTTCACTGTTGCCCATGTAAACACAAAGGAGAGCGAGAAATGTAATTCTGATTTCTTTGTATGTCAAGTACATGTGAAGAAATTGACAATAAAACCGACTTTGACTTTTCATACACAAAGTGCATTATATCAGACCCCCTATTATTGGGCAGTTGTAGGTACAGTTAAAATCAATCAGTTTGGTTCAATCAATCAATCAATCAATAAAATAAATGATGATGATAACACCACAATTAACTCAATGCCTAAATAAAAATAAATACATAAATATATAAAACCAGCAGAATAAAATTATGTTAAAAGTAATAACTGAATTAAAAGCTAAGTTAAAAAGCTAGGTTTTCAGTTTAGTTTTCAAAACATGAACAGTGTCAGTGGAGCTCAGACTCTCAGGTTGACTGTTCCGTAGTTTGAGGAAAGTAAAACTGAACCTCTGTTAAAAATCATTATACTGGGACTTCCAGTATGGCAGCACACTAAGCAGATGCCCTCCTCTCTAAATGTATGCCTTAAATTTGTTAATAAATCCCTTTTTACATCATGAAATACAAACAGCAACCCTGATAAAGACCCTCTTATGTTGTTCGGACATGGTATACTGAATAAAGTTCACGGTATATAAAGGAAGCAGAGAAGCTAATGCTAATGGTAATACTAGCTTAAATATGGACGACCAAAGCAACAAAGGAACTGAAGGGTCAAATTACAATCCAGTTCTCAAAACTTTTAAAGACCTAAAACTGACTTTACAAACAGAATTGAGGGTGTATTAGCTGCAATAGAAGGAATAAGGACTGAGTGCATTGTAAAGACTGAGACACAGAGGACGCCGTAACCTGCCTTTAAAAGTCCCGAGTCTGGAAACCAGAAACAGGGAAATGAAAATCATCCACTTGGAAACCAGATTCAGGAGAGCTAATCTGAGATTGGTGAACCTACCGGAGAAGGCGGAGGGAGGGTGATGGTCTGTTCTTTCCTTGAAAACTTAATCTCGGACACACTTGACATTCCCCTGCTAATGTCAAAGAACTTCCTGGAGAGGACTCACCATATCGGCCCCAAACACGACCCTAATGCCCGGCCAAGAACACTCACCATGAAATTCCTCAGCGACAGAGATAAGGAACTGGTGGTGAAAGTAATCAAAACAAAAAAGCAAGTCCTTTACGAGTATAAATTCATACAGTTTTATCCTGACATGGTGGCCTGACTACACAAAAAAAGACAAAAAGTATACGACACCGTCACTCTGTGACATGGGGATAGAACAGAGCATCCTGATGTCAACCAGGCTGGTGTTAAAGGGATAGTTCACTATTTTTCACACGAATCTGGTGCACCCCCAGTGACTTACCCCCGACAGTGTCCTGTGAGCCCAGATCTGGTCTGGTTTTGGTCAAAGCGAAAGTAGTCCTGTGTTTCTTCTCCAAACAGTATGTGTTCTAATGAGTGATTTATTTGCATAACAAAACCGTCACGGAACAAAAACTCACACCTCGTAATTGTTTGGGTCTACTTTCTCTTAATAGTGATCAATGCATGTTGTCACTGCTAACAGTTGTGTGCCTTAGCAAACTACTTTCATCAGTTGTTTGGCAGTGTTTGTGGCTGCTATGTGCAGGTGCACAGCTGTTAGCAGTGACAACGTGCATTGAGTGCTATTGAGAGAAAGTAGGTCGAAGCAATTATAAGGTGTGTTTTTGTTCTGTGAATTTTTGTAATGTAAATAAATCACTCATTCAAACATATATTGTTTAGAGAAGAGACATTTTATTTTGGCGACCCCAGGAAACCTGCCGGGACTACTTTCACTTTGACAAAAACTGGACCAGAACTCGACTCTGTTGGTGCACCAGAGTAAAGACACTGACCCCGTACAGATTCATGTGAAAAATAGTGAACTATCCCTTTAACCTTCAAGGACAAAACATACATTTTCCAAAAACTGGAGGAAGTGGAGGCTTTCGTGCGTTGGATCTGAGATGAGGACAACACAGGATAAATGACGGTATAGAGAGGGTAAAGTCATTAACTGTGGCACCTAGCAATTACATATGTATACATTAAAATACTTAATCTGGCCCAGTTTCAGTACTCCTGGTTTATATATATATATATATATATATATATATATATATATATGATGCAACTTGCTTAGGAAAATGTACTTGTCATTATACTTGTTTCTATCAAATAAATAGAGGAGGTGTTAAAATCTAGAAAAGATAAATAAATAACTTTGTTTCAATTACAGATTTGTTTCTTCTGTCATGGCTTAACTGAAATAAATACTGAAACATTAACCCACTCATGTACAAGATTAAGAAAAGAATGTATACACACACACACACACACACACACATATATATATATATATATATATATATATATATATATATGGTTCAGTTTACTGATGTTTTGTGTCATTAAAGACAGCTGTTGCAGAGGGGATGAAGTATTTTGTGTAAATGTTTTCTTGGCCAGTGGTGTCTTGGACCGTTTGCCTGATGGCAGCAGCTTGAAGGAATGGTGGAGTGGATGGGAGGGGTTCCTCGTGATGAGGGTGGTTTTCCTCATCACTGAGCGGTGGTACAGGTCAGACAGAAGGGCTTGTGCTGTTTGAGTGATTTTACTGGCCTGATTTATTTTTCGGGAAAGTTTTATTTTGTGTTTCAGGGTCGGGAAAATTGAACCAGGCTGAGATATTGTAAGTGATGAGTGAGTGATTTTTGTAAATGACAGTTAAAATGTCCTCACTTGATGTTAAAACACCTGAGCAGATGGGGACGTTGCTGGGCATCCAAGGTGTCCAAGTGTCCATCTCCATACTGATATTTAAAAGTTTCCTCCTCATCCGCACCCAGACCGTGGATCTGCAGGGGCTCAAACAGGTCTAGGTTTTTCCTTTCAGGCCCACAGCAGAACTCCTTGGTTTTTGATATGTTGAGCTCTAGGGTGTTCTCTGCAAATGTTTGGACCAGAGTGCCAACTTCCTGTTTGTACTGTGACGTAAAGTCAGATCACTCCTCACCGACGTGAGTGGTAGAGTGTGTGAAAGGTGGCTGTGGAGCCCAAGGGTTTATGTTCAGAGTCTGATGCAGTTCGAAGCATCTGTGGTTTTGGTTAGATTTTTTATCATGAGAGAACCATTCGTAAGGAACAGCAATGTCCAATGTTTTAGAAATTAAGATAACACTGTGGAACTTTGTGTTAAAACAAATTTTTTTTTAGCAAGTTATGGAGAGATTAACGACAATAGTAGAACAAATAATACATTTCGCAAGATCATTTTCAAAGGTGGCCAAAGAAAAACTGAGAACATTGGAATAAGAAATATGTACTTTAGAAATCTCCATCCCAAGCTACATCAGAAGCTGATATTAAAATCACAATACAATGACATTTCATCCTCAAACTTGTTAAAAGTTAAGCAATCAGTTTTTCATTAAAGGGAAAAATCAGAGAAAATTCTGGCTTGGTGCATAAAACAAACCCAATTAGAAACAGCAATCACAGAATTAAAGATGTTTGGAATATATAAACATTCTTAAAATGCAAGGGGAGGAAACTGGGAACAAATCTGACCTTAGTAGAGATCTCAGAAGCAATAGAGAGCATGAATCTGGAAAAGCTGCAGGACCAGATGGTCTACCTGTGTCACGGGGGGGGGGGGGGGGGGGGGGTTAATATCTCTTGATACAGACCCCACAAAACAAACCCAACTGAAAATCACAGTGCAACACCACTGGAAAAAAAACACCTGCCAAAACAGATTTGCTCCAAATATAAACAGAATCAAAACACTCAGATCTCCTCAGAGATGATCAGGCTTCACAATCAGATGTTTCTTTTGCTTGTTTTATATTAACAGACAGGAGCCAGAGAGTCAGGGTTGACTGTACGATAATGTAGCAAGAATGAACGGGCTCTTCCAGTTTATAAGCCCTGGAGAGCAGGTGAGCAGCAAAAGAAACGAGGGCAAAGGGCAAGGTCTGAACTGGACTGAACTGGACTGAACTGGACTAAACTGGACTGAACTGGACTGAACTGGACTGACTTCAGAAGAAGACATAAAGACAGAAGTGGGCCAGCTGTGGCTCAGTGGGTAGAGCGGGTCGTCCAATGACCCAACGGTTGGCTGTTTGCATTCCGGTTCTGACTGTCCACATGTCGAAGTGTCTTTGGACAAAGACACTGAACCCTGACTTAGTGTCCCAGTAGGTCTGGCAGAACCTTAGAACTTTACTGGTGTATGAGTGTGTGTGAATGGGTGAATGTGAGGCTAATGTAAAGAGCTTTGATCCATGAAGGTGGAACAGAACTATAGAAGTGCAGAACATTTAACTGCGACAACCTGCTGATATCTATAAGTAATTTGCATCAAAACTTAGGAAACCACTCTTGGAAATGTTCACTGGATCTTTTCAAGGAGCGATACTGCCCCCTACTTCCAGAGGGACCCTAATTACACCCTTCCAAAACCCGGAAAATCAGGTGCCAGGTGTGAAAACTGGAGACCAGTTACTCTGTTAAACATAGATTCAAAGACATTTTATAAAATTCTATTGGAGTGCCTTCTGCCAGGTATTATTAAGGAAGATCAAAATGGGTTCATGGTGGGACGTCAAGGATTTAACAATGTCATAAGTATGTTGGATATCTTGTATGAACAGAGGGAAATGATAGATGTAACATTCTTGGCATTAGATGTCGAGAAAGCTTCTGATAGGGTTGAATGGCTTTATGGCTTTAGGGTTGAATGGCTATTGTAATCATCATGTGTGTGTGTGTGTGCGTGTGTGTGTGCGTGTGTGTGTGTGTGTGTGTGTGTGTGTGTGTGTGTGTCCGCAGAGACATATCATGAACTCAATGAATACTTGAAATATCATCATGACATTACATGGACATATACATACAGCTAATGCACATCAGATGCAATGATCCATTTAAGTAAAGGTCAAACATCACATTATCTGTTGTAACTCAAGAATGGAGGGTCACATAATGTTCATATTGGTACCAAACGATGCAGAATGAAGATTTCTATAATTCCTACAATTGGTGTTATCACCTACGACCAACAGTTTTTGAGATCTCTGGAGGTCAAAGGTGACATGTCACAAAATTAACTTGTGTAACACTGTTTGTGTGTCAAACATAGACATATCACACTATAACTTAATCAATACTGGATATATTATCATAATATTACACACACTGTTGCATATATACATATAACAAAATTATCAATATTACAAAAGGTCAGAGGTCAAGGTTTTATTTAGCAGAAAGGTCAAAATCACATTATTGGTTCTAATTCCAGAACAGGTTGTCATAGAAAATTGAGATTGGCACAAAACAGGGGTGAGATTAGACATTCTCTGAATACTTGTTTATTATGTGTCTTTTGTTTGTTAATCTCACCGAACATTGGATGGAAGAGATTATTGTGTGCGTGTGTCCCCGCAGAGACAAATCATGCTATAACTCAACGAATACTTGAGATATCATCATGAAATTACACGGACATATACATATAGCTACTGTGCATCAGATGAAATTATCAATTAGAGTAAAGGTCAAAGGTCAAGGTCACAATTGACAAAAACGTCAAAATATAAAATTGAGATTTGCACAAAATAGGGGTGAGATTAGACCTTCTCTGAACACTAGTTAATAGCAGAATTTAAGATAACATCAAATGTTTTCTCTATGTGTGATGGTTTAAAGTGAGCTTTTAACATAACTTGAACTCACAGTGTGACTCGTGTTTAAAAAGTGAAGTGACTGAAGCACTGAGGTGCAAAATGGCTGTGTGTGTGTGTGTGTGTGTGTGTGTGTGTGTGTGTGTGTGTGAGCTGACAAAGCAAGTGTTTTCATTTCTCTTTAATGATTTTTTTAATAAAATTCATTTTTATATTAGGATTATACCCTGAAGGAACTGGCATAAATTGTTATGAGAACATTCTTATAAACCTGGGAGAATCACAAGCAAAGACAGTGAGCGCTCTGTCATGGAGAGAAATAGAAAGAAATTGGGACGACTCTCATGAACTCCACCATTGTTTCTGAATGTACCGTTTTGTTTGTTGTTTTATCTGTAACTTGTAAAAAATCTAAATGAATAAAATATTGAAAAAAACCCAACCATAGTTCAGGTTCCATCTTGAAGTTCAAGCTGGTCACACCAAGAAAATAATAATCTAGAAATACTCACAAGTCCAAATTTAATCCCTTTGTAAATGTCAATATTTCCATCTACTTATACTAAAACTCATTTTATTTAAAAAAAAAAAAGTGAATAACCTGAACAAATATGAAACTGAAATGCCTTAAGAGGAGTGTAATTATAACAATGTTCTGCCTGATATGAAATGTTTTCTACATTACCTACGGTACTGTGACCTTTAAGTGTTAAACATGTTTACTGATAGAATTACACAGATTTTTTTTTTAGTTGGTTCATGTTATTCACATTGTTTGAAAAGCTCTGTTTACATGAGTTTTTATTCCTGTTTAATTCAGAATAAAAGTTCATTCCTCTTCCTCAGATGAACCATGTAAACACATAATTCCAGTTGAAAATAATCTTAATTGTGAATTCAATAATATACCTCTGACATGGAAACACTTAATTCCTCTTTAACATTATTCCTGTCGTTCTGCACATGCTCCTGGTCTGGTCGCCATGACGATCATATTGCACTGTCTGCATTAGTTTGTTGATTCCTATGATTGATTGGGTCGAGCTGCTGCTTCGTAATTATCACAAAAATAGTCAAAAGTCAAACATCACATGTAGTATCTGCTCTAACATGTTGATAGTTGAAACAAACGCAAAACAGGAAGTGGACGCCATCATTTTCTTCCAGTAGACATCCAGACGTTAAGCAGCCATTCTGTCCAATCAGAACCCTCTGTACCTCCAGCTCTGAAAAACCAATTAACTAGAGCAGAATACACCTGTTTCCATGGAAACCTTTATTCAGAATTAACATGTCCATGTAAACACGAAGGAAATAGCTTTAATTCCGAATAATTTTATTTCGAATAAATAATTTGGAATCAAAAAACATCACATCTGAATTCTTTCTGAAATTACAATTGATGGGCAAGTGATAAAACATTTACATGAGTTTAAATATCTAGGCATCATTCTTGACCAGAACCATACTTTTAAATGTCACATAAAAAAACTCAGTAACACTACTAAATTTAATCTATAAAATGTCATACATATGATTTATATATATAATTTATATTATTAATAAATTATATTATATATATTATTATATTATATACATTATTATTTTATTAATAACATGCTGAGTCTGGATAATATAATCATTTATGGAAATCTCTGGCTGCTTTTTAAGATCATACATGACGGTATTCCACCACCACTGAAACTATTTATTTCTCTGTGCTCTGAGGAATCTACAAGAACTATTAGATCAGTGTCAAGGGGAGTAGTTTTACCAAACAAAAAAAAAGGTAAACTTGACTAAATAGGGCAGGGTGTAGAGTAGCCGCTCCTGCGTGTGTTGGGTTGGTTGGACATTTAATTGAATGTTGTGTGTCTATAGGGGGTAGATTTGGACATATTGATCGTACAGTATTATGTATAGTTGGACTATGGGGTATGTAGTGGGGTGTGTGTGTGTGTGTGTGTGTGTGTGTGTTTGAATACACCACTGCTCTGTCTGTTTTGTTGTTTTTTAAAGTTTATCCATGTCTGCTTATCCAACTGTTTAAATGGTGCAGTCTCTCTGTATATTTTAGTGTAGATCTTATGTATATTGTGTTTATTTTTTAGTTGTATATGTATTTTATGTATTACATCAACCTGCTGAAGGGACAACAGGTGGAAATGAGCAGGAAATGCTACAACCTGGTACAGACATCTCTCCTTCAATGGTTAATGTTTATATGTAAAGAAATAAAAAAAAAACATAAAATGAAGTAAATGACAGAATCCACAACGTGGAATAAAGATTTGTCCTATTGAGGCTTGATTATGATTTATTTAATAGAAAAAATGTCAAGGAAATGTAAATTTGACATTTCAACTTTATTATACATATATTTAAATCTATAACTAGAAAAGCACTCTGAGAGCGTAGACCTCCGCCAAGGTAGACCCCCCCCACCCCCCCCCCCCCACCCCGATCACCCCCACAATGAAACCAGTTCTTCCTGTTCACATTTCCAACATATCCTGAAAATTTCATTAAAATCTGTCCATAAGTTTTTGATTTATCTTGAACACAGACAGACAAGCATAACCAGAGCTGGACTCTGACATTAACATTATTAACATTTGAGTTAACATTATGGTTTACTGTCACTAGTTTTAAAATAAAGAAACGAGTGATGGTAGCCGGGGGGGGGGGGGGGGAGTCTGCAAGGTCCATAATGCACTGGGGGAAGGAGTGCAGTGTAACCAGTGAGTGCTGCTGTATTCTGTGGCTGCGTCTTATTTTAATGCTGGAAAACGACCTCTTTTTTTTAAGCTAAAGTGGAATATACCTGTTACCATGGAAACCTTTATTCACAATTAACATGTCCATGTAAACATAAAGGAAATAGCTTTAATTCTGAATTATTTTATTCTGAATAAAGAATTCAGAATTGAAAACAATCGTGTGAACATAGCTATGGTTTAAGGTAACTTTTTTTCTGCTTGGAGTTGACATTATTATTTCTATATTATTATTATTCCCATTATTTGTCTGTTGAACTTCACTTCAGACCAAATGTAGCTGAACGTTGCCCCTGAACTAGCATGAGTTTGACAGCCCTGCATTAACCTCCTTCCCACTTGTTCTTCCATGTGGTTTCATCTGTCAGCGTTCACACTTGACCCTGGTCTCATCTTTGGATGTGTGCCATATGTTGACGTTTAGAGGCTGTGATTTGCTCTTAACTCTGTTCTGATGATGTGTGCGCTGGCGGTAGCATCACACAAGTGCTCTCTTGGTGCTTGTGTGCCGTGGCTGTTATGAGCCTTGATGGTAATTGTGTTGGTAATGGCTTCTTTTCCTCGGGCTGAGCCTCCTTTCACAGAACAGCCTCTCATGCTCAGATTTGTCAGATTGCGTGGCATGGCTGTTTTTGTCTCTGCTCTTAAATGTAGATGACCTTCTCTCAGGCTGTTTGCTCCTGAAAGCCTTTATACCTTCTTAAGACCAGAACCACTCAGGAGACTTATGACCAACATTTTTCTGCCCAGAAGAGGGTAGAATATTATTCTTCAAATGGAACAACATCAGAAAACCCATCATTTTGTGTCGACTGAAATGTCACAGTCACTGGTTCACAAAAAGCTAATGCTGTGGAAACTTACAGCCTTTTTTGACAGAAGTACCAGTGATACAGTCCTGTACGGTCCACTTTAAAATCCCACTGGTACCCACGTACATTAGACCCATAACCACATCCATCATTACAGACAGTGTCCACTTATTAACTCACTTCTAAGTGCTTTATTTTTTGGGATAAAACACCTGTGTGAAGTTTGTACCCCTGTTGAGCCGCAGTTTGTAATAAACGTCCAAAATGGAATCATTTTTTTCATTTCATTTTGTAATAAACTGCTCCAACGCATTTTGTAATACATTTTGCCACATTATATAATAAGTTATTACATTTTGAGAAGATAATAACAAAACTTTTTTATTCTCTAGAAAATATAATAACATGGTGCATTACGTAATAACAATTCTAAAGCATAGTTTGTTTGTTATTTGTATTTTACTTTAATTTGGGTATTTTAGGCTGAATTTGCCAGAAAATCCCTTTGGGCCTTAAGAGGTTAAACAACATAAGTGTCTTCTGCTTGTTTCCAGAGCTGCTGTGACCACATCATTTATCTACAAAGATTCATTTTAAACAAATATGAAATTGCCTGAAAAGGTTAAACGAATAACCAAATTTCCACTTCTAAAATATATCTATAATTTCAAATTGTCCATGTCTAATATGTCTAATTCAGGGGTTCTCAAACTTTTTTGGCCCAGGTCCCCCTTGGAGGGTGAAATTTTTCCATGTCCCCCCTCATCCTCGCGATACTGAAAATGATAAAAAAACCACTTCAACAATGATTATTATGAAACAATGATAACCTTTTTTAATAGTGCTTTTGTGCAAACCAGCCACATTTTCAGGTATTATAATATAAATGAACACTTCAGAAACAAAAATTTTAAATAATTTTAAAATAATAAACGGAACAAAAGACACACAAAACCGTGTGTGTGTGTGTGTGTGTAACAGACAGACAGACAGACAGACAGACAGAGACTTTTGGTGGAATTTTGGTCTCCCATCATTGTTCTCAATGAAGCCAAACTCAATATAACTATCAATGTACTTTCTCTTTTTAGGGTTAGGACGTTTGTTTTTGTCATTGTCATTTTCATTGTCATTTCTTTTACCACTTCTTGAGGAACTTGGCGCACACAAAAATCGACCCATGTTCGCTGCAGGGTGGCTAAAAATAGCCTGTGACTCGCTCCGTCTCAATTTAGTCAAGCTGGCGTCAAACAGCGCTGTTACTTCCGCCTGCTCACTACAAAATAAAACTTCCGCATTTCAAAATAAAACAGCAAAAAAAAAAAAAAAAAACCCAACCGTGAATAATTTCGTGTACCCCCTGGAAGTACGCCACGTCCCCCTAGGGGTCCGCGGACCCCAGTTTGAGAACCGTGGGTCTAATTAACAGCCAAGACATAAACCTCTTTGAACAGCTCCTTGAGTTTTAATGTCACACCACCAAAGCACCTGCTGCTGCAAAATGTAATATATTATTACATAATAAATGTAGAACAAAATGCACCGTTATTACAAAATGCAGCTCAACAACCCCAAATGTTGAAAATATGAATAAAAGCACTTTCTGTTGTTTGTGCAGGATTGTGCAAAATGAGTGTTTGTGCTCAAACCTTTGGAGGTTTTCAGACATATGTCAATTGAACCCCATGGTGTTCAGCTGTAAGTGTTGGTCCCATGTAAGGATGTGGGGTCCTTATACCCTCTTCGCACAAAGTGGCTGCAAAGCTCATTATATTTGCACAACAGTTTGCAAAATGAATTCACAATGAGTGTTGTGTCCTAACTGGACAGGCTGATATCACAGAAGGACCCTTAATGTTGTTCTAGTGTTCCACTTATGTTTAGGAGCAGTGGTTGGTACAATGGGAACACTTAGAAGAAACTGTTTTTTGTTGTTTATGTGTTTAAATCAAAAGTCAAAAACCACTGTTTCTTTCTGTGCAGTGTGTATAATGTAGAGGTTACAGAACAGCCAATGTTCCTGAGCTAGTTCAGCGACGCAGCTGCATCCTTGGATCTCTGGACTTGACCTCCTTAGCAGATAAAACATGTTCTGAATTTTGCCTTTGCACCATGTCACCCAGCATCTTTGACCGAGGATCTTGTCTTGGCACTCATTATTTACCAGTGTACAAATGTTAAATATTATAGCACATTATAGTGTATTATACGTATACTCCAATTTAGCACTATTTTGACCATCAACATGTTTCAAACCTGAACTTGAAAAAAAAATACAGAGGATATAATGGTTCTACAGTGTCGTGTTGTGTTAGTGACAAAAGTCAAGTGAATGTGATGAAGAGAAAATGTAACACGACTGAAATTCCTGTTCATTACATGACTTACAATACCAACTTTCAGAGGGAGTTAGCATTGGTCAACTATTAGTCATTACATCGTTACAAAGGTTGTCTTTATATTATCAGAGGAGTAACACATGATTAAGATTAATGTTGCAAAATAGTACCACCCCAAATACTACATGCATGTACTTCATACTTTATTTGTGCAATGAAAGAAGTGCTTCATGGGTCCAGGGTGTGTGAGAGAGAGAGAGAGAGAGAGAGAGAGAGAGAGAGATAGAGAGAGAGAGAGAGAGAGAGAGAGAGAGAGAGAGGGAGAGAGAGACCTTGGCCACATAAGACCTTTAATTTTGCTGCACAATCACACACAAACAGTCATAATTTGTACTTTTTATCAGATAATTTTGACTTTTTATATTGTAATTTTCACTTATCACATACTTTTGACTGTTTATCACATATTACATTTTTATCAGATAATTTTGAGTTTTTGTTGCATCATTTTTTGTAACTTTTTATCACATAATTTTAGCTTTTTATCTCATTAGTTTGGCTTTTATGGCATAATTTTGATGTTTTATCTCGTAATTTGGACTTCTTCAAAGTTTGATTTTGCAGAATAAGAGTGTGTTTTGTTCTGTGTTGACAGTTAGGACACTATGTTTACAGATGATAATTCCAGAACCGGCGCTGCTGGGTTCACCAGAGTAAAGACGGTGATATCACATAGATTCATGTGAAAAATACTGAACTATCCCTTTAAGAATTTTCTGTCATCTTAAAAAAAAAATAAAAATCTGTCTATGATGTGACATGTCCAGACACCCAACCGGGGTCACATGTCTTCCGGGGGAGGGTCTAGGGGTCACTCGGGAGTACGCATGTGCTGAGAATGGGTGTGTACACTTTGGATTCCTTGGGTGTTCACTCTGTCTCCTGTAGACCGGTGGACATCACAGGTCTCCATATTATTTCTCTAATGATATTTTTGGTTAATGTGACCTCTGCTCCACACGGGGTCCAGAACAATGTGGTCAGGACCAAAGCAGGCAGGTGTGAAAAGGCCCAGAGTCAGTCAGTCCATCCACTGGTGGTGAGTAAAGGTCAGCTGTAGAAGGACTGTAGGCAGCACATGTCAGGCCACAGTGAAGGTCACACATCCAACTGAAGGAACAACTAGATCATTCTATTTTAGCCATGAGGGACACTTTGAGGACACCACGCTGCACCCCTGCACAAATATGATGGTATTTGTACAGAGCATCACAAAGGTCAAAGGTAGAAAAAGAAAAGGCCGAGCTTTACTTCCAGGTATGAAAACAAATGCAGAATATTCTAGACCTGCCCAGTGACGGCAGGAAGTGAGAAGACCTGCAGCAGCTTCCATCACATACTACCACTGAGTATTATAGGTGGAAGGAACTATGGAGAAGTACTTCCTTTACTCTACTTAAGTACAGCTTTCACATATCTGTACTTTACTGGAGTATTTGTTTTTCTGGAAACTTTTTATTTTTACTCCCTACATTTTTTATATAAATATATGTACTTTATACTGTTTACATTTATATAAATATCTGTACTTTATACTGTTTACATTTATATAAATATCTGTACTTTATACTGTTTACATTTATATAAATATCTGTACTTTATACTCTTTACATTTATATAAATATCTGTACTTTATACTCTTTACATTTATATAAATATCTGTACTTTATACTCTTTACATTTATATAAATATCTGTACTTTATACTCTTTACATTTATATAAACACCTGTACTTTATACTCTTTATATTTATATAAATATCTGTACTTTTATACTCCTTATATTTATATAAATATCTCTACTTTATACTCCTTACATTTATATAAATATCAGTACTTTATACTCCTTATATTTATATAAATATCTGTACTTTATACTCCTTACATTTATATAAATATCAGTACTTTATACTCCTTACATTTATATAAATATCAGTACTTTATACTCTTTACATTTATATAAATATCTGTACTTTATACTCTTTATATTTATATAAATATCTGTACTTTATATTCCTTATATTTATATAAATATCTCTAGTTTATACTCTTTATATTTATATAAATATCTGTACTTTATACTCTTTATATTTATATAAATATTTCTACTTTATACTCCTTACATTTATATAAATATCAGTACTTTATACTCCTTACATTTATATAAATATCAGTACTTTATACTCTTTATATTTATATAAATATCTGTACTTTATACTCTTTACATTTATATAAATATATGTACTTTATACTCTTTATATTTATATAAATATCTGTACTTTATACTCTTTATATTTATATAAATATCTGTACTTTATACTCTTTATATTTATATAAATATCTGTACTTTATATTCCTTATATTTATATAAATATCTCTAGTTTATACTCTTTATATTTATATAAATATCTGTACTTTATATTCCTTATATTTATATAAATATCTGTACTTTATACTCCTTACATTTATATAAATATCTGTACTTTATACTTTTCAGAACACAACTCCTATGTTAATTGAGGGACCAGAACACTTTGTTTGGACGTACTGCAGACCAAGTACTGTCGGTCCAACACCACCCTTAATCCCAGACACCAGATGCCCAGTGGGCGGGGCTACCACAGATGGCCCCTCCCACTCTGATGATAAAGCCCAGTAAAATGCTTTTGGCCAGAGGGTTTCATATCTCATCCGTCTCAGTTGGAGCTGTGTCCAGCAGAGTGTGACGCCTGTCAGACTGTGACAGAAGCTGCTGTGGAAGTGGGAGGAGCTCTAATCATCTGTGGAGAACTTTCCACTTCTGCAGCATCACTGTCCACCATCACACTGCTACAAACTTTTTCTGTTCTTCTGTATTTCACCACCGTTTTCAGTCACTGCTTAAACATCCAGGACAGGACTGACAAAGTCATTTTCTTTCCAGGGTCACATTCAGCCTCATGTGATTTTCAGTCAAATAATAGAATAGCATGAAAATAATAACTGCAAACCTGAGGTGGAAGTAACAGAGTAATGTACTTTATTACTGTACTGAAGTAGATTTGTTAGCTGAAACTTTTTAAAACCACTACAGTGGTAGACTGCCTGCCCCACATGAAACTGGGTTTTACTAATCCCACCAGCAATAACAACTGACACCATTAGCATTAGCATACTACTACTACTACTACTACTACTACTACTACTACTACTACTACTACAAATAATAATAATAATAACACCCAGACAACTCATGTGCATTACGTTCATATCATACAAAACTTACTTAAAACTTACTAACGTCAATATCCAATCTACACATGTGATTGGTTACATGCGTACTGGTCAAAGGCATGACAAATTGAATATACTTTATAAGTATTACTTACGTCCAGCATCCAAGTCAATTGCACATCTGACTGAGGATGACTGAACTGATGGACCTTTACTCTGTGAAAACGCTTGGTGGTTATGTGCACGCTAAGAAGCACTTGGGAGCCCAATGTGACAGGACGGCCATTTTTACAGATTGTGAACGTTGGTAGTTAAAAAAAATACTATTTAGTTCTTGTTTATTTTAATCACTACTTAATAAATAATAATAATAATAATAATAATAATAATAATAATAATAATAATAATAATAATAATAATAATAATAATAATAATAATAATAATAATAATAATAATAATAATAATAATAATAAGGTTCAGTGTTTCCTGCAGTAAAATGTGAATTCTTTGGCTCAGAGTGAAAACCTGTCCTTGTGTGAAACCATCAGTGGACTGTGTGTGTTGCAGAAAAGAAAATCCTTGAACTGTGCTGCTGCTGCATCATTCCATTCATCATCTGCATATTCCAAATGTCATCCTGAGCTCTTCCAGCCTCGTTACTGCAGCACACACACAATTATGAAGTGTCCCCGCCTTTTTTCTGTCCAATTAAATGCTTTGTTGTGCAGACATTTACGCTGCTTATCTACCTGCTGAGCTGAGCTGTGGCTGTGTGGATCACACACCTTATCTAACAGAACAGTTTTATGAGCAGAAGGGGGTGAGTGACGGTACCGGTATCACCCCTGAACTCTACCGTATCCTACCGTCAGCCTGAAGGCCTGCTGGAGATGACTTTAATTATACATTAATTACACCATGGTATTTTAATTACATCTATATATATACATGATTTTAATAACACCTACTATATATACATCATTTTCATAATACCTATATATACATTCTTTTAATTACACCTATATAAATCTATCTTATTCTCTGTTAAATAAATAGTAAAAGTCATTGTTTTAGTTCAAACGTCAGGTGTTTCTTTACAAACAGAACATACTTTTATCTGGACTTTAGTGGATTTTGGATCATTTTACTACCTTTTTCTCTATTTTTAGTGGATTTGACTATATTTTTCAGTGAATTTTAGCATCATTTTGCCAATTTTTTAGAACACTTTTCTCAGTTTTTAAGGCATTTTGTTCCCTTTATAGCAGGAGTCTCGAACTCATTTTCTTCAGGGGCCACATTCAGCCTGATTTCATCTCCAATGGGCCAGATGAGTAAAAATTAAAACATAATAACCTAGAAATAATGACAACTCCAATTTTTTGTCATTGTTTTAGTGCAAAAAATCTCAATTAAATTATGAAAATACTTTTATAAATTATCCAAATGCAGTATCAAATGCAGTATCAATAGTCCATGTGTTTTATTCTACAAAGACACTTCACACTTTAGTAACAGAAGCAGAAAATGGTTCAAATTGTGTCTAATTGTCTTTAGACATTTCAGGTTGTTCAGGTTTTTCACATTTTATTGTTACATGATAGTTTGTAAATGTAAATCTTTTCATATTTTAATATCATTTTTTGCAGTTAAACAATGGCAAACATTTGAAGTCGTCATCATTTATAGGCAAAAAAAAAAAAATGAGAAGAAAATATGGAGTCAATTAATAGGTTTTTATGCCCTTCATCCCACGGGCTGCATTGGAACCAGTGGCAGGCCCCATTTGGCCCCCGGGCCGCATGTTTGAGACCCCTGCTTCATAGGGTCTTTTAGTACATTTTATTTTTAGTGGACTTTAGTGTGTTTTGGCCATTTTAGAACATTTTAGAACATTGAAATCTCTGTTTTTTGAGGTATTTTAAGAACACACATGCTGTAATATTGTTGGAGTTATCATAGATCTGTGGGATATGGCTTGATGCTGCTTTTTGTTTTAGCTGAAACACCAGCACTGGTTTTATCACTACATTCATAAAGTTTCCCTTTTGATCTCAATATTGTTTGCTCTGCCTTGCCTGTAGAGCTAAGATCAAACTGGGTTTGGAGATTCATCTTTTGTTGATATAACTCTGGAGTGGGAATTCCAGCATTTTGTCTATTTCACTCATCTTTTCAATTATATCAGTTTTTTTTTCTGCGCTGCTTATTATGATTAGAAGAGTAGCAAATTCTACCCCTAAGAGTGGCTTTTAGGGCTCCCATAATAGTGATGGGATGGTTTCATCAGAGTTGTTAAAAGCTAAGAAGTCCTCATTAGCTTTTATTGATGTACAAAAACTGTCTATAGACAGTAAAATGTGTTGAGTCTCCACTGGGGATGCCCAGATACAGGAGAGTATAATCTGAGGTCTAGCAAAACAGAGGCATGATCTGACATTACTATTGCTGAGTATTCTGAAGAATGCATAGCCTAGCCACGCTAACCCTATCCATAACATGTATAGGTCTAAGAACACTTCATAGTCAGGGGAGGCGGGAGGCTTCCTGTTTTTAGGTTTTCATAATTGAAAATAGCCAGTAGTTGCTTTTCCATTCACATTGAAATTATAATTTGCGCATTCAAAATTTTGCAAAAATATGGATTTTTTTTAACAAAAGCTCTCTTTTTTCAATTAAGTTTTTGTGCTGGCAAAAAGTGTTTTTTTCCAGACATAACGCAAATAGTATATTATACAAAATGGAATGGAAAGACCTTTTTATTCAACTATAGTCATTAATTCAAAAAAACCCCAATGCTGACAGATGTTACAACATGTGAAGAAGAAGAGTTGTTTTTGTTTTTTAAACATGGTGCGGTTTGTCTGGAAACCACATCATTTTTAACCTTTACCGTTCCACTGAATTTTGCCTAAATTCCACCTAAATGTAGCCTAGCAGTGCTATCCCTATTCATTCCATGTATGGGTCTAGTGGTGCTTCATAGTCAGGGGAGGCGGGGCTAAAATGTTGTCTTTCAAATCCTCTGTATGCAATAGGACGGTACTACAACCAATCAGATTAATCTTTAGGATGACGTCGTTAGACGCCGGAAAGTTCACAGAGGAGTCTGGAGAAAGTTAGGGATGACTAAACAAAATGGTGGATTATGAAGCTGAACGACTGTTGTGTTCTGTTCTGACGTTTTCTCGCATTCTTCACTCATATTTGATAAAAGGAAATCTACACCTGTTGTTGTTCTTGACAAGAAAAAAGACTCAGGAGCATCAACTGCAAAACTAGCAGGTTTTTAAACGGTTTCTTTCCAAAGGCAGTGAGCGCTCTGAACAGTAGGGAATGTGTTTCAGGATAATCACATTCTGGGTGTTTTTGGCACACTTCTTTATTTTATGTAACTTATTATGTCTTTTTAATGTTTTTTTAAAAGTCATTTTATCTTTTTAGCTTGTTGGATGTGGTGATTGGTTATTTATTGCCTGGTTTTTTTACGCTGCATTTAACCTAGTAGTACACTATTTAATTTCTTTTGTATTTTGTACAGAGAAATGACAAATAAATAGAATTTAATTGAATTCTTCTTCTATGGTTTTTTCCAGTTGTTTCTCTGTGAATCATTGCAGCATCACTTTGTTACGCCCGCCCTCTGACTCTATACTTCACCTTGTCGGCCAGTTTCAGGGAAATCTAGTCAAAAGTTATATTGAGCGTAACTGAGGGATTAAAGTTTTCCACCGCAAACCAAGTGAACAACGAAGGTAATATAATTCAGACCATGGCTACACTGATTTTTGAAGGGGTACAGGGTGGATACTTGATCAGATGTCTTTTCGGTAAAAAGTTCAGGCGGATGACTTTTTTTTTTTGCTTTAATCCCTGGCGTATCTAGACTACTACAGTAGCACATTAGATTTGCTGCCGCTAAGAGGACCTAGCATGGCTAGGCTATGGAATACTGATTAAAGAGGTAACTATGGAACAATAGATGAAAGCTTGTGAGTTAGCCCAAACACAGACACAGGGGAATACATGTATAAAACTGCTGCAATTTAATTGGCTAATAATGAGACTTTATTTTATACCTGAAAAGCTTACCTTACCTTAAAATTTAACTTAAAAATTACATTGAGCATAACTAGACTAATACTGTAGTACATAAGGTGTGCTGCCGCTAGGTGGTTTATCACGGCTAGGCTAACGAATGCACAGATGGCAGAAAGATCTTATCGATCAAGAGACAAATACAAATGCGAGAGAGAGAGAGAGAGAGAGAGAGAAAGAGCTCAGTCTCTGTACTTCCCCCAGCATTCTAGGAGCTAGAATGCTGGGGGAATGCTTAATCTATGTGGTACAACCATTTCACACCAGTTTAGAACGTTAACCAATTAACCTATCAGTGCATGTGTTTGGATGGTGGGAGCAAACCGGAGTACCCGGAGAACATGTGAACTACACACAGAAAGGTCTGGTGTGGGAATTGAACCAGGGTCCTTCTGTCTGTGAGGCACGAGTGCTAACCACTGCATGAATTGGTAAATCTAAATTGTCCATAGGTGTAAATGTGAGAGTGATTGTTTGTCTATATATGTTCCCCGCCTTCACCCTTTTGGATTAGGCCCACAGTGACCCATGTGACCCTAGTGAGGATAAAAGCAGGTTCAGATGACGAGAAAACATTATTATTATTATTATTTATTAAGTACTGATTCAAATAAACAAGACACATAAGCACTTGGCTTCTTAGCGTGCACGTGACCACCAAGCGTTTTCACAGAGTAAAGGTCCATCAGTTCAGTCATCCCCAGTCAGATGTGCAATTGTCTTGGATGCTGTAATAATTAGAAAGTATATTTATTTTATCGTGTCTTTGACCAGTACGCATATAAGCAATCACATGCGTACGATAGATTGGATATTGACGTTAGTAAGTTTTGAGTAAGTTTTGTATGATATGAATATTATGCATATGAGTTGTGTTATTGTTCATGTTAGTTCAACAAACAATAGGCTATTGTTTTAATAACTAAATCTAAATATAATATTAGAAAAATACAATATTAAAAAAAGTCTACCTATTTGAGCACTGTATGATATCAATAGTAATGTTTCTAAATGCAAAGTAAGATATTTTGACGGAATAATGTTAATTTGTAAAGATTATTGTCAATTTTGGCTGATGGTAGCTCATTTTGATGGGGATGCCTATTTTGACAGAACACTCACAACCATTTGTGAGGTGTCATTCCACTGAAAACCACTTTTCCATGGGTCACCCTGAGTTCCCAACACATGCTGCGTGGTGTGTCCCCTCCACTGGCTGGATTTAACATCATTCATAGAAAACAACACAGAAACGAGCCACTCAGAAAAGTCCACTACACGTTACAAGGACATTGGCGTCACCCATATGAGGTTAAGCCCGTCCCCCATTGCTGCGAATCTGAAGTAGCATTAGCATTAGCATCTACAAGAGAAGACGGTGCCACAGTAGCTGCTGCACAAACTGGAAAAAAATGGCGGATCAAACTGTTTCATGTGCTCACTGTGGAAATAAAGCCTCGTTTTTTCTCTGCATGTTTTCAAAACAAGCGATGGCATGAAACATCATAGTTGGATGATACTCTGGGATGGTAAACACAGACAGGGGGAGTGTTCCTTCACGCATTCTGAGCCAATCAGAGATGCCTCATCACCGTGTCCTGGACATGTATGAGGAAGTACTGGTAAACTCTGTTGTTCCACAGCTGGAAACAAAACAACCTGGATGTTTTTTTTTTCAATAGAACCAACACACAATGTATTCAATAACAATGAAGAACACAGTAATATTAATGAAATAACCATGGAATAAATCCTTTAATGTTGCACTGTTCTTCATGTGAAGAAAATATTACTCTATAGAAGTTGGTGGAGAAAAAATAAGGGACAACCTGGATCTTATTCTTTGCTGTTAGTTAATTTCATAATGTTTTATAGAAGTATCAAATCAGGACTCAATATCAACAGATACTCAAAATCAAATGACTCTGAGGCAAAAAAAAATGTGATGGGGACATTCCTAGTTAGCATTAATGGAACCCAGTGCACATGCAGGGGTGCAAACACAACCATGGTCAAAAAGAGTGAGGTAGCACCGCAGCACTACCGCACTCTTTTTTTCATTACACTGACTTTTAAAAAGCTGTAGACTTAGAAAGTAAAAAAACAACAACAGTGAAATGTAAAAAAAAAGAAAAAAAATACTAGAAAAATATACTAAAATGGTACTTACGGTCGTGCCACGCTGAAAGAAGAAGAAGACAGCTCCTAAGTATTTATCATTTTATTTGCAAACACAACATTCTTTTACTGGGATCCAAAGAACAGCTGACCTTTGACCTTACAGATGTGTTTGAAGCAGAATCAGTCCAGATCAGTAAAAGGTTAATATTCTACAGCAGTGCTTCCAGGGTCAGCTGGGCTGAAGGTGTGGTGCATTATGGGCCGGCGATAAGACTCTGTTCCCAGTCTCACTGAACCGTTACCATGGAAACCAGCCAGGCCAGGAGGGTGAAGACATGCTCTTCACACTAATACACAATAATACACACTAATACTACGCACTAATATAGAATAATACACACTAATACTACGCACTAATATACAATAATACACAGTAATACTACACACTAATACACAGTAATACTACACACTAATACATAATAATACACAGTAATACTACACACTAATACATAATAATACACACTAATTCTACACACTAATACACACTAATCCTACACACTAATACACACTAATACTACACACTAATACACAATAATACACAGTAATACTACACACTAATACATAATAATACACACTAATCCTACACACTAATACACACTAATACTACACACTAATATACAATAATACACAGTAATACTACACACTAATACACAATAATACACAGTAATACTACACACTAATACACAATAATACTACACACTAATACACAATAATACACACTAATACACAGTAATACATAGTAGTACTACACACTAATACTAGACACTAATACACAATTATACTACACACTAATACTACACACTAATATACAATAATACACAGTAATACTACACACTGATACACACTAATACACTCTAATACCCAGTAATACTACACACCAATACACAATAATGCACACTAATACTACACACTAATACACTAATACTACACACTAATACACAATGATATACAATAATATACAATAATACTACACAATAATACATAAAACACACTAATACTGCACACTAATACACAACAATATTCAGTAATACTACACACTAATACTACACAATAATACACAGTAATACTACATACTAATACATACAACTACTACACGCTAATACTACACTGCTCATGTGTGTGTGTTACCTACAGTTTAAAAATAGAAATCTGACTAAGTGTATTTGAGTCATTCCTAATACAAATGTCTCATTACACTTAAAATAAAACTACATATATGACAGGCTCAGCATGAAACCAGGCATAAGTCGCGCTGAGCCGTTCAGACCTACAGCCAAATTTAGGCTGGAAGGCGATTTTTTATGTGTGTTTACCGTTCCGTGAGTAAACACCCAAGTGTTTGGTACGAGGTAAAAGCCTATATTGAATGTTCTGTCCAATGGTGTAAGCCAAATGATTATAATATGTCGCACTGTCCATTCTGTCCTATTATTATAATATATAAAACTTCTGTGACATGTCCATCAGAGTGTCCTTTAACATTTGTGAAAAATTAGTGTCAATCGGATACAAATTATTATGCGTTTGCTAAGGACTTCCTACCCCAAAACAGTCCAAAACTTTAACGGACAATTTCTCAAGGTTGTCCAACATGCGCATGGATCCCTGCTTCCGCTTGCATAATTTTGAGACATTCCTTTCGCACTTTTTCCAATCTAATCCAAAAGCAAAGGTTTTACATGAGTCATAAACCCCAGTAGATGGCACTGTTAATCCTTCACCAAAGTTCACTCATCACCCACGTCATCAGAAACGCAAAGGCTTATGGGTAGATTTGGTCAAATTCCCCTCGATGTACATAGACTGGAGTAGCGCGCTAGTCAACAGCTGTGTAAATAATCACATAAATTCATCAAAAGCTAAAATTAACATAGAGAATGCAGCGGGCTAATGAAAATACTGCCTAAAACTGAACCCAACTGCAAACACACGATATGAGGAAAAAATACAGGGAATGAAAGGGCTGGATCCTATTAGCATAAGGACTGGTCCACTGACATCAACCTGCTGCTGAACCTCCAGCACCAATATAATTATAATTATATGATTTTAAATGTCAGTCCATACAAGTGTACAGCAACTTTAAGTCTCTGCAGCAGGGACAGGTCTTCCTTTATAAAGATAAAGGATGCAGAATTGATTCAGTCTTTGTGAATTATATTTGGGATGGATAAAAGTCATTACATATGACATTATATATTCTGCCACAAAATATATATAAATGAAATGTATAAATGGACATAAACCACCATATAGGTGATGATAAAACACCATATTATCTATCGTCAAATAACAGAAAAACCTACAAAAAAATAATAAATCCATATTTTCTTCTGGGTTTGATGTGAAAAACATTTTGGCATTATGGCAATAATGACAACTTCAAATTTTTATTTTTATTTTAGTTTAACATTTGACATTTACAAACTATAACGTAGTAATAAAATGTGAAGAACCTGAACAAGTATAAATAACATGAAATGTCTAAAGAAAATTCACTACCATTTTAACCATTTTAAAAATGATATGTTGAAGGAAAACATTGTTAAAATTGCATTTATTTTTTCTACGAAATGTGAGGTTTTTTTCTGGTTATTCTCATCTTTTTTGTTGAAGAAAATAGTTTCATAATTTAATGGGGGTGTTTTGCACTAAATGAAAGACAAACGTTTGCAGTTATTATTTACATGCTATTCTATTATTTAACTGAAAACCAAATCAGACTGAATGTGGCCCTGGAAAGAAAATGAGTTTAGGAGCCCTGTAATAAACACTTTAGTAACAGAAGCAGAAAATGCTTTAAATTGTGTTTAATTTCTCAGTCCTATTCAGCTCACGTAGACAAAAACATGGCGGCGCCCAGTGAGTGGGACCAGCCAAATTAATATTTAATCGAACAATGTGATATTTTGACTGATTGAAGAATGTTCCATTCCATTTGAATCAGTAATGAAAGAACACTGAGGAAAATTCTACACACGATACATTTCATGGCATCATGGAATAATTTTTTTTTCACATCAAAAGAAGAAAATACGGAGTGTTTATTTTTTGCAGTTGATGAAAGTGGGGGGAAAAAAGTCCAAATCTGACTTTCAGTGTTTTAGTGTCATTTTTCTATAGTTTAAATCTGTGATCACATTAAACTCAAACAGAATCATCTACAGAGGAACTGTTCAGTCAGGCATGTTTCTGGTATCTGAACTTCTGGGCCATTTTACAGAAACTTCACGGTACAGTATGCCTGCGTTTCCACTAACTGGGCCGTTCTGATAGGACCGCCTGTCCGAATTTTTACAAGAACCAATGGAGTTCCTGCTCGAGGGTAGGTACTTGAGAGGGGGCAGAAGTCGTGCAGATTAGTTATCCAAAATTACATCCTCAGACCCCAACAAACAACTCAAGAGTAGTTGCTGGAGGAAGTTTACCATACGACCAAGAAGGATGTCTCACTTTTCCAGCTCTGTTTCGTTCATTTCTGTGAAATTCTTCTTCCAGAGCAGCTCTTATTCTTTCAGTCTCTGATACAATTCCAGTGTAAAGCTACAGCACACACACAACAAACATCATAACGTCATCTGTGTTCATGTTAAGGATGCTAACCAAAAACCGTTTGACCAATGGTTGACCGCTTCAACATCGTCTGGTCATAATTTTCTGCCGTTGGTTAAAAAACCAATAAACAAAAACAAACAAACATCCAGCATCAGTCATTCCATTTCACAAAGCTCTTTATCATTGTAGTGTAGGTTATAAACAGGAAGCTTTGTAATGTCTCCATAGCATACAGTATCTTTAACCCTTTAAACTTCCACTCAATTTTGCCTAAATTTCTTAATGAAGTAAATTGAATGCTGTTCTTGAATAATTTTGATAACATGCAATTGGTGTTTGCTTATATTATAAGTGAAAATGTAAACCTCCTTGGACCTGGTGTCCACATATGAGTAGGGCTGGGAATCGATTCAGATTTCCTGAATCGATTCGATTTCGATTCCTTAGGTCACAATCTGATTCGATCCACGATTCGATTCGATATCGATTCATTGCATTAATATTGCTGAATTAAATAACAGCCTCGTGTGTGTTTGTGCTTGTATCTGTATGTGTAAGAAGGACACACAGAGACAAGAGTTCACATTTGACAGTAAACTTATTTATTTTTAAAGGAAAACATATCCAGGTTTTATTTGATTGTATTTGTCTAAATAAGAAGTGGCATTTGGTGGCCCTCTTTTAGCCAAATAAAAATACACAGGGTTGATGACCTCAAAGAAAAAAAAAAATGGACAGAAAAACTGGTCCGTCTCTGTCTAACATGACAGGTAGTAGTGGCACTAGGAACGGTGCTTGACTAATAACTTAGTCAGATAAGTCAGGTGGCTCTCTTGGCTGAATAACATACTCTTGGAAGGAGTCAAACAAAACCAGAACAAAGAAACAATGACCATAAAAAAATGTCAACGCTACTCTCTCAGTACAGTGCAGTGACTTGGCAACGGCATCTTTTGACTTAGCATATGTAGCTGAAATGACTCTCTCGCTTAGGTGTTTTCGGCTGGGCAAGACGTAGCGTGGCTCTAACCTCTTTACTAGTAGCCGAAAACCAGCATTTTCGACAACACTGTAGGGGCGGAGGTCTTTACAAATAAAGATCCCGACTCCCTCTGTGAGGCTCAAAGCACGCTTAGACTGGGAGGGGAATTTTACACCAAAAGCATTTTCAAGTGCAGTCGGCTTCGTGTCAGATTTAGCACTAGCTGCCTCGGGGTGATGCCTGGATAAATGGTTCCTTAGATTGGTGGTATTGCGGAGATACTTTATTTCTTGTTAGCACAATTTGCACACTGCATTCGTTTTGTCCAGTTCGTCTTTGTCATCGTACCGTTTGAAGCCGAAGTGTTTCCACACATCTGATTTCATTCCCCGCGGTGTTCTTATGTCTTCAGCTTCCTCCATCTTGAATGATATTCTTGTCTTAAGTTTCGTTTTGCCGGAAACTGCTTCATGCTCCTTGCGCGTTGGAGAAAATAGTCCCGCGAGCGATCAAGAAAATAGTGCAGACAAAAAAAAAATCGATCCACATGTTTTTTTGATCGATCTCGCATTTTTTTTTGCCGTAAATCGATATCGAATCGTGAATCGATTTTTTGAACACAGGCTTAAATATGAGGACATTATACGGACACCACATGATGTCAGAAGAGTATAATACTAATTATATCATATATATTATAGCTAGTATATATTAATATATTTCAGATCGGCACTCCATTGTTTTTAAACTCACCAGGTCCCAAGCACCCCAAATAGCCAAGAGAAATTAAAAAGTGCAAGAGCTCATGCAAGAGTTTGGGCATTAGGAGGTTGAGATGAAAACTGGGTTATTGGAGGCGGGTCCTGTTAAATGATGCAATAGCCATTTGTGGATATTTATTGATGCTTTGATGAGTTTTGGACCACATATGGACAATTTTTTTTTTGTCTTGGAAGTTTTTGTTGGAGTTTGACTGTGTTTGTTAGAATATGGTTCCTCTGTGGATAATGATGAGACATAAAGGTTCAGATCTGCTGTTTATTTGTATTTTGAACAAATCAGTGATTGTACCTGCTGTGGGTATTTTATCGGTCTGTATCTTCTGATATGCGAGAATCTTTGTTGTCGAACTACATGAGGTCATGTGACATTTGGGACAGGTTTGGGTGGTTTGCTTAACATTTTTGAGTGCCTACTTCTGGCCTATATGTGGACACTTGGAAGTTTAAAGGTGTAAAAAGTATGAATTTGAGCATTTGCAATACAAGATTGAATTTATTAATGGTAGTAAAAGCAGAGCTTATTTAGTCTACATGGTACGACCATTTCACACCAGTTTAGAACGTTTGCTCAAAAGGTAAACAAAACACAAAGCTAGAACTTATACAGCAGCTGGAGACTGGGACAGCAAGTTGTCACCATGACAACCCAAAAGCACGGTGGATGAGTTGTGTTGACAGACCTACTGAAACAGGTGGACTACGGCAAAATTAGTTTGTGCAGTCGTGAAGCAGGCTGGTCTTTTTTTACACCATGTTTAGCAGCAGAATTTACTGGAACATTGAATGTTTTCTCTATGTGTGATGGTTTAAAATGAGCTTTTAACATAACACTGCTCGACCTCGCAGTGTGACTCATATTTAAAAAGTGACTGAAGCGCCACGGTGTGTTGTGTGTGTGTGTGTGTATTTGTGTGTGTGTGTGAGCCAACAAAGCAAGTGTTTTCTTTTCTCTGTGACCGACTTCAACCAGTTAATGACACTCAATGATCGGCCAAGATTCTTTTTATATTTCACCATCCCTAGTCCACGTCTATACCTGTTGTTATTTCCTCTGCTTCTTTGTTTTGGCAGTTTTTGTTACTGACATTACCATAGCAACTGACACGATATAATGACATCATCTAAAAGGATGAGAGGACCAGGCTAATTTATGGTCCAGTCAAAAGTAGTTCCGATAGTGGAAACAGGCCTATAGACAATAGATCTGGAACTAAAGTGACTGAACTGATTTTGTATTTAAATCTTTATTTCATTTATTTATTTAGAATCCCATCTGACTTTGCTGGTGTCGTCTGTGTTTTTCTTTAATTGCCTTAAAGCTGATGTCCTTCTGTTACTGCAAAAAAAAACAAACTACCTAAGTGTATTAATATAATTGTTTAATAAATAGTTCTAATTAATGCATAAATAAAGTGACTTTAAATGTTTTTTGCTGCGTTCCAGGCAGGTTTTTGACTCCATGAGACATATCTTCAAACCATGACTCACAGCGTTTAACATTCCAGGAAAGTGGCGCCAAACCGCCTGAGTGCAAGGAATTGTGGGAGTTGGATATAAACAAACCAACATGATGGAGCATATGTGGCTTTTGCTCATTTATGGTTGTTTCCATCCCTAAGGATTTGATCTTTACTTATTTAAGGGAAAAACAGCACATGAGGAAAAAGAAGCTGTTCCATCTTTTCCACTGGAAAAAAAATATGAATCTGACCAAGTGGACTGTTCTCATGTCCAGTCCAAATATCTGATCAGACTTAAAATAGACCTTTCTCCATATTCCGTATCGGAAATACGTAATCCTAGTGTAACCCCACTTCCACACAATTTTTTCTTTTTATGGACAGTAAAATAAAGGTAGAGTATAGTAACTGTGAGGCGGGACAGTAACATGTCTTTTATGGGTGTTACAGTGTGGAAACTGGGCATGGCCGATCAAAGCCACAGAATGGTAACTGCAGTTATGACTTTCTGCCATGATTTCATAGTTTTAAAAGTTATGGTGAACACAAATAACTCATTTTCAACTTAAAATGTAGTTAGGACCTTCTGCCTTTACACACCAGTACATCACTAACCTCACTGTCGCTAGATCATATCGTGAACCAATTGGTTCCACAACCAACCCGTTTTCAAAGGAAGGGCTTTATCTAAAATCCTTGCATGTGATTAGATGAAGAATCTGTCCGTCATCTTGACTGATGAGCCTCTTCAGCCACTCAGGTTTAACTCAAGCCGTGATGATTTACATCACACCAGCCACAACGGCGTCCAGTCATGGGGTAGTTCCACCCACCGACACTGATTGGCTCCTTCATTTTGAAGAAAACCTGAACCTCACGGTACTCAGACGGTTATGAGAGCGTAACCATGTAATGTGAGTGAGGTTGGTACGTCAGTGTCAACAATAAACAACAGTAGCTTTGTACGAAAAGAGTTGAAATAGTGATGGAGCTGCAAATGAACAGTAGTTACTGCAACAGCAGTAAGTCACAGAAAACTTGTGTACAGTGATCAAACCTCTAGTTTGTGAGGCTCCTCCTTTTTCCTTTGCAATGGCTAACATCTAGCCCTCACAAAAAAATTGCCCGTTTACTACATTTGATACTACAACAAGCAAACATCAACATAAACAAACATTGCCAGTGAAAAATGTTAACTGATAATGATAGCATTGGGCTAACAGTAACATTACGCGAAAAAGACATTGACTTGAACCATAGACAGAACAAATTGAAAATAGTGAAATAGTCCATGTCCTCTCTACTATCCATTTATAACCCTATAACCCTAGTCCTAGGTATAAGTGGACATACTAATGATTTGTCGTCCTAGTTATCAGTTCAGTAGCAGTTAGCAGTTAGCCCCAGTGCTCTCTCCTTACCTTGATACTTATGGATAAATTCTTCATGGAAAAGTTTGTAGCCTTTATTATTATTATTTTTTTTTTGTGATTGAGTTTTCCTCCATGATTCTTCCGATATCCGCAGATGTAATAAGTGGCAAATCCCTTAAAGAAGTTGAGAAGACTCTCTCTTCTCTTACCAGCTGTCTACTGTTTTGACGATTTACAGGACGTTCAGATACACTACCATTACATATTTCCAGTTATTGTGAGAAAGGTCTATAAAGAGATTTAACAACTGATTTATAACCAATAGATCTGGAAAATAGTATTTCAAGAAATGTTCCAAAGATATTTTTACTCGTTCTTTCAGGGCCGGTTCTAGCCCATTGGCTGCCCTAGGCAAATTCAATGTTCAGTCTTGTATTTACACATTTACTATAGGACACTGTTTATTCACCAGACAACACTTAAACTGTACTACCTTTGTGTGAAAAGAGTTTTGAGCAGAAGCACTGGAGACACTTTTTTTCTTTGAATAAACACACCAGCTCCTCTAGATTTTCTCTCCATTCCCTAATTTCCTGAAGAAACTGATGATGGAAACTTTTCCTGTTCTGTCTTTTTGGAATGTGAAAACTCAGCATGTACCTGATATGGTCGTCTACTGAGCATGTCTGTCCTCACTGCATCTGAATTTTGTGCCCAGTCTGTGGGACCTATGGGGGCTCCACTGTGAGGGATCTTTATTTTGTTTTATTTTATTTTATTATACATTTATTTAACCAGGGTAGTTGTGATTTATATCTCATTTACAAGTGAGCCCTGGTCAAGGTAGCAGCATACACTTAACATGATAGAGACAGAAAAAATTAAAAAGATTAAAAAAATAAATACATACAAAAGTTAAAACGTAAGAACAAGTGCAGACCGTTTGGAATGTTTGGTTGAGATATGCCTTTGACTCATTGATTGAAACACATACAGTACGTTTCAGGGATCTCTTAGGGATATTTCAAATAAAATACAATTATGTGGCCACTTATATAAGTATAACACACGCAATGGGAATGCTACTTAAGCTAGCTTATCAACAAACAACACAAAAACGATAGTTCTATCTGACCTGAACCCAAATGATTAAACGTTCGGACAAAATAAATAGCCAGAAACATGCACGACATAAACCAAGAAAAACAACAGGTACAGAATTAAGAAAATACTATTTTTTAACTCAACCGAGAGCCCTCCTACCTTAAAGAGACAAACAGGAACTGTGAATTATAGTGCCTGTGGAGGACCGATCAACAGACATGCCAAGTCTCCCAAGTTCGGGAATCTCCCTGAAATCGATAATGGCTCACTGATGCCCACGAGTCAGATCAAATATTCTGGATTTTGGACTATGCGAGGGAGTTTTTTTAACACTGTAAGTGAGAGCGTGCAGGCAAGACCATACCCCATGCATCATGCTTAGATTACTTCAATTACATTGCACAGACACACGAGAGAGTGAGAGAGAGGGAGGACTGTCTGCTAATGATGGAACCTGTGCATCCATTCAAAGACTGCGGTCACACCAGCCACTCCAACATTTTAAGTGCACTTTTATTACAGACTTTATGGTAAAGGCATGTCTCCACCGACTCTCTGATCAAACTTATACCAGTGAGCTGCTTCACTCTGATATTTGACAGATGTGCAACTTCTCCACAAGCATCAGCGGCTGTCCGCTCAGCCTTACCTACTGGAGAGGCTTCAGGAGCGGACACAAAATAAATTGACTGGCAAGACTAAAGAAAAAAAGAAAAATTTCTCCATTAAATCAATTGTATATTCATCTCAAATGTATAAACAAACAAATGAATGAATGAATAAATACATAAACAAATGAATAATTAATAAGTATTAATTTTCTAGCAAATGCTTACTCAAATTACTAATTTTGTTCAAGAACGTGTGTCATGTGACCTCTGGACTCCAGTAGGCCTTTCATTTATAGCCTTGGTCTGGGCACACAAAACACACCTCATATATTTAATTAATATCACTTCATTAATTTTGTAGTAATTTTTACTCATGAATTACACGTTCTCGTTCAAAAGTTCGGAAAGGGGGGATTGTTCGAAAAGGGGGTGGGGGGGTTGGAAGGGTCGATAAGCATCTCCCTGAAATGAGTTTTTGGAACTTGGGATGTATGGATGAAATATGCATGAGCATAGTGCACCCTCTACTGGCATACCTATAAACTGTAGTTATGCATAAACTGTGTACATATATATATATATATATATATATATATATATATATATATATTTCTAGTATTATTAGTATTATGTTGAACTATTCGTACAAATATACATATATTATACTGTACCATATTATTATACTGAAGCATAAGACACTTATTCATTATTCTATATATATATTTCTATACTTATTTTGTCCCTCCTCTCTCTCTCTCTCTCCATGTATTAAAACAAACTGTAACAAATGATAGCACATACTATACCATTATAGTTATGAATGATAAGCTACTTATTATCGTTATTAATATGATTCCTGACTGCTGCTCTGATACTGTCATTGTCGGTTCTTTACAACGTGCTGCTCTTTTTCAAGCCTGTTGTTTTATATATATATATATATATATATATATATATATATATATATATATACTTTTCTTTCTAAGCTTTTCTTCGCTCCAGGAGTTTCCCTTGTATATTTGCTCAGTGTTGTGCTGCTTTTGGAACCTCAATTTCCCCTGGGAAAAGCCTGCCAGATCAATAAACTTCTATCTTATATATATTTTAATTCAAGATCTTTTTGTTTCAAGATTTTTTTTTTCAACAATTCATTTACAAAAGAACAAACCAAAAAACAAGATAATTACCAGGATAATTTTTACACTATGAAAATTGCCCGTATAAAACCAAGTAAATACATAATACAAAATATTTTTACTTAAATTATGCAAAAAATAAAAAAGTAAAAAAATAAATGATAACGTACCAATACAAGATGTGAAAATGATCTCGTCAGATTTCTGTAAATAAGATTCGACAGTTCTGTTTTCCTTTTTACTGGTTTTGTTCAATGTCGGGTATTTTTTCTAACACACTGTCATATGGGACCAGAGTGGGAGAATTAATGAACCTTTTCCAAACATAGATCAACAGTTTCTAATCCAAGTGACCTTTGACCTCCAGCAGAATGTCACTGAACACTCTGATTGGATGGGAATCATGAGAGGTCAAAGGTCACACTGGGAATGGAGCTGATGATGCCAGGCCTTTGCTTTTCCTCTTCTCCACTGACCCTTAAATCACACAAGTACAACAGAAACATCTAGAATTCAACAAAACTGTGTCTGTAGTGTGTCCTGTTTGTCTGTGGAACGTCTAACACCTGCACAACTCCACTAAATGATCCAAAATTTGGAGGGTGTATTTCCAGTACTATGGTGGATTACAGTGTAAAGTTTCACACTATTACGACAAACAACAACAAAGATATTAAACTAATTTCATTTCTCTTTCTAACTTTGTCTCTCTGATCATTGCTGTGCACATTGTCTAAGTCCCGCCCCCTGATTTGTCTACAGCTGCGCCGTAGTGCATTACTAATGACAACTAACTGTTATGGACTTTCACAAGGTCTCTATGAAAACATCACAACTGTGCTACATGCCGCTAACAACTTAAGCCCCCAGGAATTCACAGACATTTTTGTCATTGTTGCGGCCACAGCAAGTCCAGTTACGACCACAGCTATTATTACGGTGCATTTGCACGAGTTCAACAAGGTCCGTAATTTATTGAATTAACAGGTGGAACGTCTGATTCACCTTCAACTGAACACTGCACCAATTTTAATGACTGTAGGCTACATTACTGTCTGGCTCATCCACCGTTCATCTTTATCACTTCACTTTTAGACCCTTTTCATTTTTGGTTTGTTTGTTGTTAGCTGTAGTTTAGTAGGCGGAGCCACATTGCCCCCTTTCCTGCTTTTTTTGCATTCAATTCTGAAAGTAGACAGTGACATTTAAGTGTCAGATGAGCGACTAGCGGCTGACTTCACAGTCCACTTTAACTCATCTAAACAAGATTCTTTTCACTTGTTCCATTGTCAGATTTTATGATTATGATTATGATTATGATTAGTAGTAGTAGTAGTAGTATTAATTTTATCAATTCAAGGAATACAAATCTTGTATTCATTTTTGAAAACCTTTTTTGTACCTTTTGTGGCTGTTCCCAAATTATTTTTTCTCAATATTGAATTTTTATTAAAATTTTTTCCCTCTATTATATTATCCTCTGTATTTTTTTCAGTTAAAATCTGACTTTTTCCTTCTGTTTTTGTGACAGTTATTAAATATCAGTAAAGTTTTGTGTGTATGTATGCAGGGTGCAATTAGTCAAAAAAACCACAGAGGGGGTTTTTTTTGTTTTCCACAGAAAAAAGTTTGCGTTGGATGTTATGACCCTCATTCCCTATTGTGATCATATTACTAAGCGGAGGAAAAGACACTCAACCAGAATTCTCTCATTAGCAGTGAGTGAAGAAGGAAGAGCCCAACATGGAATCCTAGTCCCATGGGCGGGCGTGGGAAATGTGGCGTATGGAAGGCTGCTTGCCCGGTTGTTGTTGTGTTGTTAGTGACCAAGGAGCCACGTACAACAGCCCCCCCCCACACTGGATATATATATTTATATATCCAGTGGAAAAGCGACTTCTGTCATCTTTCACACTTCAATAACTCATGTAGCTTCAATCGACCGCCTCTAAACACACAGACGCCACAAACAACCTTTTAATTACTGATGTCGATTGCACACACAAACACACACATACGCACACACACAAACCCACCCCCTCCCACTGGTGTTTGTGTTTCACCCACTGTGTGGATGATTGCTCTAATAATCATAAACCAATCAGAGCTAATCACAGACAATCCCATCATGCATCAGCTCATATTGGTCTGGGCTCTGGAGCTTGGGGGGGGTTGAACCCAAGCAAAACCCCAGACTCATAAATTAGTTTACAACAATTAATGGAATCTAAAGCAGCACGTGGTGTCCTCACTGTGAAGGTGACAGTTTTCACATCAGTGACTAATTACACGTTAGCATCATTGAATAATGACATTAACCCTAACGCCACCAGACACATTGATTTCAGCTGTGAGCGTTCCGTGACGTTCTGTAACAACATGAAAGGTTCCAGTATAAAACCACTGTTTCCTTACCTCATGTTTAGAACATCTGGTACCAGCTGGTTCTGTGTTTGTTCTCACTGCTAGCAGTCCCTAGGGTTCCCACTCTTTTTAAGGTATCATTTTCCAGGACATTTCCAGGAGCTTTTTCGGAAAATTCACGACAGGATTTGGTCATAAATTTGTAAATTTGGATTTTGAAAGGTCTCTGATATTAATCCAAATTAAATAAAGACAAATGCAAACTGTACAGTGGAGTTGTAAAAGGTGACATGTATTTTGGAGTCATATGAATCAAAATACATGTCAGGGGCATTTGAATCAGGGGGGTGGGACAGAAAATATAAAGCCCAAATACACCAAATAGTTTCATCATCTTATGTTTTAATGACACACAACTGTTTGAGAATTATTTTTGCATCACATGGTTAGTGTAAAGTCCCTCAAGAGCGTCAACAAACTGTATATTTTACTAAAGTAATTCCACCCCAAATACAATGGATTAGCTAACACAGCATTTCAATAGGTGATTCAATTGTACCTACAGCGACTCTTGCTATGGGCTCTTTGCACAGGTCCACTAATTCCTGAAGTTAATGTAGCTCCTTTCTTTCCTGTCTTACTCTCTTGGATAAACTGATTAATCCAGGTGTTAATGGTCAGACATGCCTGGATTAATCAGCAAGAGAAATACAATTCCAGGACAGGAAAGATAATTTCCAGGACATTTCCAGATCATCTCCATGACTGGAAAAGGATGGTCTAAATTTGTAGGTTTTCCAGGAACCCTGACATTTCTGTTTATCTAATCTGTGAGTACAAACCAAGGTGTGAAAGTCACCAATAGAGGGTACTGATACCAAAGAGATCATTGATCTCAATGGGACAAACTGGGTTAAATAAAGGTTAAATTAAAAATTATTAATATAATTTGAAGATTTTCTCTCCTTGTAGTGATTGAAAATTCCAAAACAATACTATAATCCAGGTTTTAATCATCTGTTTTTTTCTACAGGTGACCAAGATGCTCGCTGTTGTGGTTATTCTGTTCGCTCTGCTCTGGATGCCCTACCGGACCCTGGTTCTGATCAACTCCTTTGTGTCCAAGGAGTACTTGGACGCCTGGTTCCTGCTGTTTTGTCGAACCTGCATCTATGCCAACAGCGCCATAAATCCTGTGATTTACAACGCCATGTCGCAGAAGTTCCGCTCAGCCTTTCGTGGGCTTTACCGTTGTCAGCGACTAGATGGAAACCAAAGGACGATGTCAGTGATCCAGGCCAGCCTCGGCACCATCCGAGACTCGCGGACCTCCCAGTCCAATGGCAACGGAACCAATGAAAAGTCCAGGAGAGCGGTATTCAATGAGCCCGTCGACGTGAACCCAAAGCAGAACGGTGGTGGTTATTCTGTGACTGTGTCAGTCAATAGAACGAACACAGATAAGTCTGACGACCCAGGAGTCAAGTTCGGCGATACAGGAGGTCAGTTTGAGATGCCTGTTGACAAGGAGGAGTCAGGTAGCCCTTCAACGCACAAGAACGCCACTTTTTCAGACACTTTGACAACAAACGATCAGCAGATACTTACAAATATATAATTATTACCCTTGAAATCCAAACATTATGTGAGTTTGGAAGGAAGATGCTGTGTTTTTCATGCTGCTGTGGGATTCGCACATACACAATCTACCTTTGAAACAAACCGGCAACAACATCTTCTGAGATATTACTTACAGGTTGCATCGATGAGCCTGTGATAAATTTGAAATCTGTCGCACACACTCCATTTTATTAAAAGGTACAAATTAAAGTGTCAAACCTTAGCTAGATATCAGAAAAATCCAACTGTCATCAGTGGAGTTTTGGGGAAATAATTCTGTGATGAACAGTTTGAAATTAGGCAAAATTAGGGTTGTCGCAATTATCGAGTTAATGCAGCTTAATCCAACATAATGATTACCATAATTTCTGGACATTAAGCTGTTACTTTTTTCAGATGCCGTGAACCGACAGCTCAAACAACAATGTGGCTAATTTTTGTTTCACGTGCCAACAGTCAAAGTTGAAAACAGAGCTGCTGGCATAAAGATGGCATCACTAAGTAGATGGAGAGATGCTGGAGACAGGGTGGGTGGAGCTTAGAGTCAAGTGCAGCCAATAGTCCAGAAAGTACGGTAACGTGATTAAAAAAAGATAATGCAATTAACCCATCAGCAGCAGAATGACTCTGAACGTGTCTGCCAACACACTTTGGGCAGTTTGTCCAGTGGAGTTTGCATGTTGATCCGATAGCGACCCATAAAGATAGAAGACACTAAACAGCACATTAGCTTTGGATGGAAATAAGAGGACAAACTAAACCAAGATGGAACAGTTAACTAGGGCCGGGCGATATGGCCTAAAATTAAAATACCAGAATTTTTCACCAAAAATTTTGATTTATGATTTGTTTCTAGATTTTTTTTCTCTAGTACAGGAAATTAAGATAGAGCCAGGGTAGTTATATTCACACTATTAGGATATAGTTGTAATATACGTCACTAAAAAACGGTTTAGTCACTAACATAAATTACAAGGAAATGTAACATTAATGCAATAGTTATGAACTATGTGTGAACTGGAGCTGGGGTACTACTGGAGCTGATGTACTACTGGAGCTGGAGTACAAGCCTGAGTCTCAGATGTGTTATTCGATAATATCGACATATCGCCCAGGCCTACAGTCGACCCACAGAAAGTATTAGACACACTCTGCAGGAAGGAGTTTTCTATTCACTGAAGCACTTTCAAATTAACACATTAACACAAAGCACCCATTTGTCTGGGATTGTGCTAAAACTAAGGCTAATGCTAACGCCAAGACTAACACGCTGCCTAGTTTGGACATACAGCTTCTGTGCACATGTATTCACTTCCTTCTTGAGTCTGTTTGGTCATGAAAAGTAAAATGCGGCCAATAATATAGATGAAAAGTGAATGATATATAATTACGATTAATCAAAATTAATTCACAGCAGCCCAATCGGATTAAAAACTGTTATCATTTGACAGCTCTCGGGCAAAATATGACAAGAATGATCCAACAGGTTCAGTTAATTAAATACGGAACAGAAATCAATCTGTAGCTTTAAGATACTGACCTTATGCTGCAGACTAATGTCCAATCAGGATGCAGGAAATTGACTGCATCATTTTGGACTGAGCCAAGTGAGTTCAATGTGAAGAACAGATATTTTTATGGGAATAAGCACAATTTCTGGGTTCAGAGCCAACAGCACTGGTATGCCCAGTTCAGATAGAAAGATAAGATAATATAAGATAAGATAATCCTTTATTAGTCCCACATTGGGGAAATTGCTTCATTTGACATGTCACAGGACATATCAAACAAATATGTCTGCCTGGTCTGTCCACAACCATGGCAGGTCATGCAGCCATCTGTGAAGGTGCTACCAATCAAAGAACAGAAAAACAAAGCAGAGCACAAATAACAAGCACAGATAATTCACACGAGAAACAAGCTCACGGAATGATCACACTGGGTAAAAACAAACAGTAAAGGCATGAATGACAGCATGAACAGAAATGGGGGGGGTGTAGGGAGTGTACATACTGAAGAAGCGGAGCGTGTGAGTCCCAACTACCTTAAGTGTTGGAATGTTGCAAGGACACATGATGATGATGGTGATGATGGAATGGATTTATATAGCGCATTTTTAGCCACTCAAAGCACTTTATATTAGTGACCCAGTATTAATTCACTCTCTCATTCTCCCTCTGGTGGTGCTAAACTACATATGTATCCACAGTTTCCTTGGGGCAGACTGATAGAAGTGTGGCAGCCATTTTGCACCACTGAACATTCATACACCAGTGTGAATAACACTGGAGGCAATGAGGGTGAAGCGTCTTTGCCCAAGGACACGGCAGTCTGATTCGGACAGAATGGGATTCGAACCGCCAACCTTTGGTTATTAGATGATCCGCTCTACCAAGACTCACCCCTGGCTAGGATAAACAGAGTAACCCAAGATAACAAGATAACACGGACTGCTTTCCTGCTCTGGGAGACAAGGCCCAAATTTCTTTCTTAACTACATAATAGTAAGACTTCGCTTAGCATTCAACTTTAAAATTTTTAGTTTTTTTGTCTATTGCAACTGTACTGTCTGATGACAGGTGAGCGATAGGACGGAATAACATGGACACTAACTTTAGGGAACATTAATGTAAATAAATGGTGGTGTCTGATGTGGTGTGTATGACACTAGTCGCTTTTCCATTAGATATATGCGCAAAACTTGACTGAGCTTTACTAAATGTTGAAAAAAATAGAAGTCTGTCATTTTAGTTTTTCCATTAAATCACAAATACGATGTTTATTTATTATTGCGAGATGACAAGAAGTAATTTTATAAACACGGAAAGGAGTGTAAATATGTTGTTTTACAGATATATTCATTCTTATTTTTATTCTACATTCTCCCTCTATCATGTAGTAACATCTCCTAGCAGCACAGTGGCTGAGCTGTTTGCTCTCTTACCTCAAACTAAGAAGACCTGGGTTCCATTCCCAGACCGTGTAGGTCTTTCTGTGTGGAGTTTGCATGTTTCTCTCCTCCTGGGTTTCCTCCAGTTGCTCCAGTTTCCTAGCCTAGGATCTAGTCTGTCCCCAGTGGCCGCAAATGGTATTTGCTACGGGGAGACAGACTAGACAGCCTCGGATCTGAAAATCCAAAATGGACCGGACCAATCAAATCGCGAGGGGCGGGATTGGAGCCCGCCCTGCCTCATGACGACACAAATACGACACGTAATGTTGTAGTCGCAGAGACGTAGCAGCTAGCACACATTGCCGTAACACCAGTTGCTAGCTGCTAGACAACATGGCTCATCACCAGGAACAACCATTCGAGCTGGCTTTGGCAGCAACGCTAGGTGATTTAAAATTACAGTTTTCCCTGCGAGAGGAGCAGAAAACGGCACTTAAGCTGTTTTTTGAAAAAAGGGATGTTGTCGGAGTTTTGCCTACCGGGTATGGCAAAAGTTTGATATATCAGCTGGCTCTGCTAGTGGGATGACGCATGGGTCTGGACAACCCTCTGGTGATCGTTGTGTCACCCCTTTTAGCCCTAATGAATGACCAGTTGCAAGAGGCCGAAAAACTGGGAATACGAGCAGCACAACTCGGCAAAGGTGACCCGGAGGAGATCCGAAGCGGCCGGTGCCAAATAGTGTACGGGAGTCCGGAATCCTGGCTGAACCGGGAATGGTTAGACCTGCTCCATGTTCATCGCTCTGATTGGTTGGCTCTGACTGGTTGGCTCTGACTGGTTACCCATCCAATAGCGTGGCGTTGTGTAAAGAGAAAACTTGACAGACAGCGGTTATCCCGCCCACAAATTCGCCTAGACTTTCTAGACTCTCCCCGTAGCAAATACCATTTGCGGCCACTGGGGACAGTCTAGATCCTAGGCTACCAGTTTCCCCCATCACTCAAAAACATGTTTGTTAGGGTAAAACTCCTCCAGCCAGGTGATTCTGACCATTATCCTGGCTCTAAAGCGGGAGATGGGTCCCCAGGTGCCGCCCATGGCTGCCCACTGCTCTTTACAGGTGCCCCAATGGCAGCAAAAAAGGATGGGTTAAATGCAGAGGACACATTTCATTGTACAGTTGTCTTGTCTCATCATCTGAACCAGCTTTATCCTCACTAGGGCTGCGGGGGTCTGTGGAGGCCTCATTGCACAGTTGTATAAATGGTAAATGGACTCCACTCAGAAAGTGCTTTTTCCACCTTCATGATGCTCAAAGTGCTTTACTTTAGCCTCACATTCACCCATACACACACACTCATACACCAGTAGGTTTCTAAGGTTCTGTCAGTCCTACTGGGAGACTAAGTCAGGGTTCAGTGTCTTGCCTAAGGACAATTTGACATGTGGACAGCCAGAGCTGGGACTGTACCTTTATATATGGGCCAGACGTAGTTGTTCATAATTGTAGACGGAACCACCTGAACATCTGGGGTCGACATAGTTTGACAACTGAGATTCTCACGGATCGACCGATATAAACCACTTTCAGATCAATTAAAAACAGCTGCTACAATTACTCATTTATTCAAACAATAACAAACAGGAAATGACTTGTCTTACCTTTTATGTCCCACAATTATCCACAGAGGAACAATATTCTAACAAACACAGTCATATTCCAACAAAACCACCCTAACCAACACATATATAATCAAACTATAGTTCAAAACATCCATAAGTATCTAATGGCTACTTTTGGAAAGCACCTGGACATACACCCTCAAAAACATGTGCCAAATATTTATTTCTTATAGTATTGCTGTAACCATCTGAATTAGGTAAGACCTCCTGCTGTGGTCCAATTGTGTGTTTCAGCTGCAACAGTGCAGACACACTTTTATTCAGATGTTTTACTTAGAAAAATATTCAGGCCAAAGACAAATTAATTTTATTTCAGCCTGTTTATATGGGAGTTTTTATTCCTGTTTAATTCTGAATAAAATTTAATTTCGTGTACACCATGTACACCATGTGTAAACCATGTACAGACATAATTGGTGTTGAAAACCTTAATTCTGAATTAAACTATGAAGTACCACTAGACCCATACATGGAATGAATAGGGATATCACGGTGAGGCTACATTTAGACAAGATTTAGGCAAAATTCAGTGGAACGGTAAAGGTTAAAAATGATGTGGTTTTCACACAAACTGCACCATGTTTAAAAGAAGAAAAACAACGATTCTTCGTCACTTGTTGTAACATCTGTCAGCATTGTTTTTTTTAAATTAATGACTGTAGTTGAATAAAAAAGGTCTTTCCATTGCAGTTTTGTATAATATACTATTTGCGTTATGTCTGACAAAACACGTTTTGCCAGCACAAAAACTTAATTGAAAAATGAGAGCTTTTGTAAAAAAAAATTCTATTTGCAAAATTTTTAATGCGCAAGTTATGTTTGTGTAATTTATGTGTGAATGGAAAAGCGACTACTGGCTATTTTCAGTTGTGAAAACCTAAAAACAGGAAGAAAAATGACACAAAAAAAGTGAGCATGTTGTGCCAAAAGAGCAGTAACTCCTGACATGGAGGACGAGCACATGACGCCTGTGGAATCAGCTGAGTGTTCGATGTCAGCTGCAAATATGGAAAACAACAAAAATACAGCTACAGTGGAACTGAGGTCTGTGTTTGCATGGATAAGTAAGATCGTATTACTGTCATATTACTGAAATGACCTCCACTTTTCATCCAACAATTATTAAGTGTTTACTTTGATGATAACTGTGGAAGTGTAGCTTGTTATCATTTTTATTATATATAATTTATTTGACGTTACACTTAACCAGAGACAGAGTGATGGAACACAGAACATCAGGATTTGTTCTGCAGTTCTGAGACACTAGAGCTGTGTTCCAGTATCCAGACTCTCCGTACTTAAGGGCACTCACATTACTATTTTTCAGACAGAGAAGTGTACTTAAAGTATCTGGATGTGTACTCAAAACGGTCACATTTCTGAGTGTGGGAACATGTTCACTTTTCACACTCAATAGGCATGTTTCTAGTATCTGAACTTTCGGGACATTTTACAGGAACTTCCCAGTATGCATGCGTTTCCACTGACCGGGCTGTTCTGATAGGGCCACCTATCAGAACTTTTACAAGAACCAGTGGAGTTCCTGCTCGAGGGTAGGTCCTTGAGAGCGGCCTGGTAAAGTCGCTGGGCAGAAGTCGTGCTGATTGGTTGTCACAAATGACATCATCAGATCACAACAAACAACTGTAGAGTAGTAGTTCCTGGGTGAAGGTTACCACACGACGAAGCAGAAGAACAACAAAAAGAAGAAGATAGACAAGCCCCCCCCCTTTCCAGTCTCTTATGCCATTACTGTGTAAAGCAGGGGTGCTCAATCCTGGTCCCTGAGAGCACCTATCCTGCATTTTTTAGATGTATCCCCCTTCCATGACACCTGATTCAAATTATAAACCTCTCATCAAGCTCAACAGGAGTCTGATAATGACCCTCAGGTGTGTTAAAAGAGGGAGACATCTAAAACATGCAGGACAGCAGCTCTCAAGGACCAGGATTGAGCACCCCTGGTGTGAAGCAACTAACCTGACTTACATCATCTGGCTGCGTTACGCTATGCTCACACAACCATCTGAGTCGCATGGGAATCAAATCTACTTCAAAACAAAGGAGCCAATCATTGTCACAGGGTGGGACTACCTGGTGTGACACAAGTGATGGCAGTGTAGTCTTTTCAGATATACAACAATGGCAGTGTGCGTTAGGTATCCCAGGGTCCATCTAGACTGGACTATTTCCAGTGTTGCGTCGACTCTACCACATGTTCATTCCTTAAAAGATGAACAGAGGGCGGCTTTGGAAGTGTTTCTTAATGGAAATGATGTTTTTGCTCTTCTTCCGACCGGGTTTGGCAAGAGTTTAATCTATCAGATGGCTCCACTGATGGATAAAGAAACGGGACAAGTCCAGAAGCCCATGGTTATTGTGGTACCCCCATGGTTGTCAAGTCAAAGAGGCTGATAGTAAACCTGGGCGGACAGTAATGGAACTGGGAGGAAGAAATGACAACCACATCTGCAACGGATGTTGCCAGCTAGTGTTCGATAAATAGAGATAAATGGAGAACCATGCTTTACTACGATGTTTACCAGTGGAACTTGGTGGGCATCGTAGTTAATGAGGTTTTCAGTAAACATCACGTATAAATGGTAAGTTTAAACACCTTCTGTTGATGTGTTTATACCTGACGAAAACTGTTTTCACCAATTAAGCAGCTTGACGTCAATGTGAGTGACTGAAGCAGCTGAAGGGCAGATTTTTTATCTAATCAGACAAGGCCCCTCCTTTGAAATCAGATTGGTTATGGAAGGGTCCCAGATGGAATTGTGAAATACCATCTGGCGACCGTCAGGTTATAAAGCAACAGCACAAACGCAACAAACATCCCAACTTCGTCCGTGTCCATGTCCAGTCTTGTCGTGATTTCTTCCTCTGCTGCTGCTTTGTTTTGGTGCATTTTTTTTATTAGTGATGTTACCGTAGCAACTGATGTGATATGACGATGTCATCAAAATGTTCCATAGGGCCATTTCTGTATGGAGACATAACACCTGAGAGGAACGGACTAACTCATGGCGCGGTTAAAAAGTCCCGGAAGTTTGGATTGTGGTAACGGCTGCCATCTTAGCTACGTAGCGTAAGAGGTGGAGCTATCTGGGAATCAACTTGGTTCGCAAATTGCATTTCATTTTTTATCGAGGGGCAAATCAGCAGACCAGAGAGGTTTAAATTTGAACTTTTTTTTTTTTTTTTGCATTTTTGAACATCCTTTGGCGGGCTGTAGTCGTGGTCATCATGTCCCGTCAGTACACATACAGTATTGGAATTGGAACAGTTCTGACCTGCTGAACTATGTGTGCTTAGGAAGTACTGTAAGTGTACTGTAAGTGTACTCATGACAGTCTATATATTGGAACACAGCACTGGTCACATGTTAGCGTTGATGGAACACCGGTTGTTTTAAGAATAAGAACTACTGAGTCCATTCACCGTAAAATGAAACACACGATCCTTTGTTTTACTCCTGAATTTGTACAGTTCCTGCATGGTTTGCTACTAGTTGTTTAAGTGAAGGTTGTGTTTGTGCAGAACAGTTACATCAGTGTTTAGTTTCTATTGGTCAACATCATTGACAAGATAGATGCCACTCTGATGTTAACATGTAAGGATGTCACATGATTTCAGAATCAGTTCTTTTGTCCTGATTGGTGATCGGAATATATATATATATATATATATATATATATATATATATATATATATATATATATATATATATATATATATATATATATATATATATTATTGTCATTATTTATGCAGATTAATCCATCAACATGATTAATCTCATTAAAAAATTGAATGCACTTAAATGGAACAGTTGTTTTGTTGAAACTGTCAAAGTTGTTGAATAAACATGTTAATTGCATATTTATTCCTACTTTTGCATATATTTTGATGTTTTTCTGTATTTTGGAAAAGTTTTTGAATATGTTTTCGAGTTTTTAATCGCTTTTTTTGTGTCAGTTTATTTCTTAGGGGTGACACGGATCACAAAGTTGTGTTGCGGTATGTATTGTGTATTATTATTATTTTATACCCTATACTTGGGCATATGCGATTTATCTTAAGTAACCATAGTTTAGGATACAGCATTTAAGAGAGGATACAATTCTGAAGGCTAGGTAGTATTTTGAAACAGCAAGAGGGAAGTTGGAAGAGCTTTGTAATAAGTGCTAACAAAGGTGTCACCTGTAGTGTTGCCTCAGTAGAACACTGATAGAACTGGTGTGTATAATGATCATGCATAGAACAAGAATATGACGTCAGACTATGTTGACGATGAGCCGTGAATAAACAGCTAGCTGGAGTTAGCATAAAGAATCAACAGCCATGTTTTATTCATAGACCAATAACAACATTAAAAAGCCTTTGTAGGAAACACGCAATTCAATTAAACAATGACTGGAGCTGGAGACGAAGCCGTTAAAGCAGAACTACAATGTAAAGTAAGAAGCAATGATGCATCAGTCAGACTGACAGAAAGTCTAAAATACTTCACAAGTTGATGAGAGTAAAAAAAAGGAAAAAAAAAGTTGATGAGAGTTAAAAGTGACAGTGACGACAGGTTATATGCAGTGTGTAAAGCTTGGAAAATATTAGTGAAATATTCCAGTGAGTCTGAAGAGGAACACATGTAAAGAAGTGAGCCCCAGTTTCTGGACATACTGTCAGTCTTTATGTTCATTATTGTCATTATTTATCCTAATTAGAAATGTTTCAAAGCCACCATGGAGCATCGGATTAACACGCAGACATTATGTACAGGTTCCAGGTATTTATTAGAGTTTGTGGAGTTGACAGGTGGAAGATTATGGTCCTAGAAAGATTGTGCTTCACAATTGTTCTAGGTTTTATGGTTTCTATAAGTAAACAAACACAATAGTGCGTTTATAAGATTACACATGGTGACTATATTAGCATGGTAATGATACCCTAACACACAAGAAAAATAAACATTGTTTACAAAGGCACATTTTCACAAAGTGATAAGTTTTGTGCCCAGTGTTTAGATCTATCTAATGAATCAATCACAGTTGATTAATTCTAAACTCCATATATATATATATATATATATATGTGTGTGTGTGTGTGTGTGTGTGTGTGTGTAGTATAACAGAGTACTACTGAGTATGACACTATTGAGTACTAGTGACAGAAATGGAAATAACCACATCACTACAGACATCTGACGGACCAATGCATTTATTGGCTGCATATCAGATGCCCCGCCCACTGCCCTTAAATGGAGATGGACAAATTCAATATTTTCACACATACTCCAAATGAAACAGGTGAGTAAATGATGCTGTTTCACTGAAATAAGATCCGAATTCTAAAAACAGAAAAATGTAAAACATTTTAAATACATTTAGAAGAATTAAACACACTGTTTTTTGTCTTTAATGAAGGTAAAACCACATGTGATGGACTTGGATGTGTATCTGAGTTTTACTGTGATTTGAATAGAAACTTTAGCTTCATGTTTTATGCTGTGAAATGTCTGGTGTTAATGATCACAATGGTGCATTATCGCCATCTACTGTTCAGGAGTGTGAACAGAAAAAGGAAAACATTTGAACCCAGACAAAGGTCCATGACCCACTAAAAACTGCTTTATGATCCAGTTTTGGGCCGTGACCCACTGGTGAATCTCACTGGTTTAAAGAACATCATATCTTCATATCAACGTATTAACTTACAAACAATGACATGGAATTATAACACAGAAATAAATGCAGGAATTTCAGTAAGGTCATGAGATGTTCATAAAGACCATTGACTACTTTTTAAAAATGTGGGTCAAGAAGCGGTCCAAGTTGCGGGCAGGCGAGTTAAAAAAACAGTCGGTGGCGGGTAGTTTATACTTCAACCCATGCATCACTGACATGTACACATACACATATACACATTTATACACACATACATACGTGCGTACATATACACACATACATACGTGCGTACATATACACACATACATACGTGCTTACATATACACACATACATACGTGCGTACATATACACACATACATACGTGCGTACATATACACACATACATAATTAGATACATAGTGCATCACATCACTCATCACACATGCAGACAGCAGATCGACATCGCCCAACAGATGACTGAATTGCCATATTGATCCATATCAACCACGAACCAAGTGAACTACACCTAGTGTAGAGGCATTTACACCAGAGTGCTGAGTTCATCCAATTGACATTAAATGCCCCCACAGGTTATGACTGTGGTCACCAACCTCTGCCTAGATGGCAGAAACATCTACCTCTTGAAACAGAAAAACAAATCCAGACAAAACTGTTTTTTATTTAGTCTCATTTTTATCAGAATGAGATTAAAGACCCTGGTCCAACATTTTTATTTCTTGTGAGATCTGAATAAATGATCATTTCAGTAAAACATAAAATTGACATTAACTATACACAATAATATATAGACCTACTATATATCTGTAGTGAGCAGAATGAATGAAGCACCAATGACTCAGACGACATTAACGACATCTGTTCAACCTTAAAGACATGGGTATAAAGTTATGTATGGACGTATGGATGTGTCCATAACGATATTTGGATGTTTCTAAAATGTCCATACCAACCTTGAGTGGGAAATTACACAACATTCAGAAAACAAAAGGTTAATTTTTCCCTTCCTCAGTGTCATTGGTGGAGACAGCCTGGCTATCTGGAGTGTTGCTTTCCTCAAGAAAAATGTCGACTAAATATTGTCGTCAACGAACCTTTATCATGTGACAAAAACGAGATGTGACTAAAGGTAAATGTTGGTTCTGGTTGTGCTTAGTGACTGGGAATTGCTAATTTTTATCTGATAATTTTGACTTTTATCTCAAAATTTTGACTTCTTATCTGCTAATTTTGAACTTTTATCTTATAAATTTAGATTTTTATCTTAGAATTTTGACTTTTTATCTTGTTATTTTGACTTCACTTAACCCTTTTGAGTCCTGAGCCTTTAAGAGACTCTTTCTTTTAAACTTTATAGTGCAGAACATACTGGAACGATATAATGCAATATAGATGACGAATAAAAACAAAACAAAGTGTAAAGAAATAAAAACGTTGCTAAAATATCCTTTAGTTTTAACTGACAGAAATTAAATGAGATGTTATTTCATCTCTTTTAGGACCTTCTTCTTCTTCTCCTTTTTTTTTGCTGTCTCTCATGAGAAAGTCCTCAAATTATGTCCCCACCAATGTCAACATCATTATTACACCTTTGCTTAAACCTATAACTACTGATTATTTTTGTATCTGAGGTCAATAGCAACATAAGCCTATAAGACTCACATTTATTTGAAGGTTTGTTTGGTTTTAGAATTAGAGTAATAAGTCCTGTAAGTCCACTCCTAACAGAGATGGACAGACTGCCGCTCTGAAAGGACTCTTCATACATTTCTTTCAATAGATTTACCAGTTTATCAATAAATTTAATAAATATTGATTGGAAGTGCATTGGGACCTGCAGTGTTCCCTACTTTAATGTGATTTATAGCTTCTAAAATTTCCCTGACTTTCAAGGATCCAGCCCAAACAGGATTTATTATTATCAGATAAAGTGAGGAGTGAGACTTGATTAAGAAATAAATATTGATTTTCCTCTAATTCAGATAGTTTTGATTTATATAAAGACTGATAGTAAGCAGCAAAGATATCATTTATTACAACAGGATCGACCGATATTTCACCATTTAATGTTTGAAAATGAATTGCACTTTCTGAATTCAGTGTTTTAATTTGCCATGCTAAGAGCTTTTCACTTTTTTCTCCCTGTTCATAAAATGTTTGTTTTAATCTTATTAAGCTATTTTCTGCCTTAGCAGCAGAATGTGTATTATATTTAGGCCTGAGGGTCATCACATTCTGTGTGTCATAATCTACCTCCTTTTCAAGTTGTTTCAAGTTAACCTGAACTAGATTAGTTTTATTAGTTATTGAACTATTGTAGGTAATTATTTGACCATGAACATCGGCCTTTCATGCCCCCCACCTCACTGAACCTGAAGTTTCATCCTTATAAATCTCATCCAACATTGGCTGGAAGAGATTATTGTAATTGCTGTGTGTGTGTGTACAGAGACATATAATGCTATAACTCAATGAATACTTGAGATATCACCATGAAATTACATGGACATATACATACATTGGATGCAATCATATATTTCAGTAAAGATCAAAGGTCAAAATCACATTATTGTTTATAACTCAAGAACAGAGGGTCACAGAACTTTCAGATTGGTACCAAATGATGTAGAATGAAGGTTTGTACAATTATCATAGTTGGTGTTATCACCTACGACCAATAGTTTTTGAGATCTATGGAGGTCAATGGTAACACTTCGCAAAATTAACTTTTATAATACTGTGTGTGTGTGTGTGTGTGTCAAACAGACATATCACACTATAACTTAATCAATACTGGATATATTATCATAATATTACACACACTGATGCATATGTACATATAACGAAATTAGCATCAATGCAAAAGGTCAAAGGTCAAGGTCACATTTAGCAGAAAGGTCAAAATCACATTATTGGCTGTAATTCAAGAACGGGTTGTCATTATGTATATTAGACCAAAAACACTGAGATACAGGACACCCAAAAAATAAGTGATCTGGTGTTTTATCAACAGTATTACAGAAGGAGCATTGATCCACCTCAAATTTGAATCTTTTCTTAAGAAACTCTGCCACATGTTAAATGTTACAGAGAGATATATGATTAAAAGAAACACGGACAGATTGATATTGGAGTCATACAGACAGAGCCACAGCTGTTCAGTAACAGTAAACATCCTGTTGGATGACAGGCGGGAAAAGAGTTGATAACAATAAAACAGACACGAACCAAGTTTATTCATGTTTCATTTTATTGCACAGATGGTAATACAAAAAACATTAAAAAGTATTTTAATTTTTTGAGACGATACTGTTACGTTTTAATTCTTCGACGGAGATGATTCATTTAAAACGGTGCCGTATTAGTGTCCAAAACGTTTTCAATTGAGTGCCCTATATAGTGCACTACATGTAGATCCCTATGTAGGGAGTGAGTGATTTCGGACAGAGCCCATGTTTTCTTTTCACTATTATGGCTGCCGTGACAGTCTATCACCATAGTAACAGAGCACTTAACTATGTTCAAAGTATCTGTAAAGTAATGATGGTTGTTACAGCATAGTATGAACAATATAGACTGTTAAGCTATTGACCGTATGAAGACATTAACCATGTTTTGTTGTGTAAATCTGATGGCAAGAAATTGCGAAGCCCTTGTCTGGAAGTAGCATTAGCAACTGGCTAAGTGGTGCAATAACTGTATGGGTGTCACGGCAACACACTGATGCATTTTGTGTTTAGTAAGACAAAATATTGTTCCTAAAAAAGAACAGTTGCATATGTGATTACTGAAAAAAAAAACAACTCAAGTATTAACCATGACAGTACATTTATTACTATTAGAAGGTAAATGTGTCCGATGCAAACTCATAGCATTAGCCACTATGCTAATATTGCATTCATCAGATATTTTGGCCAATTGACCACTAATTATTAAGCTCTATCTCTCTGCTTTACCCATCATTCCTGTGTCTATCCCTCTCTCTCTCTCTCTCTCTCTCTCTCCACTGTGGTTCATAATTATAGGGCTGTAGTCCATCCTAAATACTATCTGCTCTTGTCTCCTCCATGTTGTCAGTATATACCATAGTTAGCTTGATCTTGCGAGACCCCCTCCTGCTACGTAATTATTTCTTCACATTTTTGGTTAAAAAAGTATTTATTGCAATGTTGAATTGCAGTTTTTCTTAATCGACATCCTAATATTTTATAATTTATATACACTATGAGTCATGGTAGTGTCTAAATTGATGTATGGTTATAAAAATAATCAATTATTGGTTTTACTAATTATTTTTCTTTATATTTTTTACAAATGCACTGGTAACACTTCACATTACAGATCATTAATAAAATGTTAATTCTATGGTAATTATAGAATTACGGGGCGGCTGTGGCTCAGTTGGTAGAGTGGGTCGCCCAATGACCGAGAGGTTGGCGGTTCGTGTCCCAGCTCTAGCTGTCCACATGTCGAAGTGTCCTTGGGCAAGACACTGAACCCTGACTTAGGTCAGTAGGACTGACCTTAGACCTTAGAAACCTACTGGTGTGTTAGTGTGTGTGTGAATGGATGAATGTGCACCATGAAGGTGGAAAAGAACTATATAAGTGCAGAACATTTACCATTTATTCTGCAAAGGAACAGAGAAATAATGTAGTCATCTGGGTCTGTTTGTCTGTCTGTCTCTGTCTGCCTGTGTCTGTCTGTCTGCCTTCTGTTTGTCTGTGTCTGTCTGCCTGTGTCTGTTGGTCTGTCTGTCTATCTATCTGTCTGTCTATCTGTGTCTATCTGTCTGTCTGTCAGTAGCTGTGTTTCCACAGGAAACGCCTGAATTTAAAACAAAAACAAAAAGCAGTCAGATATCGATAAAAACGTATTTAAGCTTTCCTTAGGTGGTTTTTCGTTTCGATATTGTAATATATCACAAAAGCACAATGGAAACACTTTATATGTTACAGGGTGTGACGTACATGATCACTTCCCTCAGAGTGAAAATGGCACAATACACATGAACAGACGAGGACTTTTCTGGAAATAATTCGGGAGAAAACCTGTTGAAAAGTGACAGGGCAACTGCAATCACTGTTACCATGACGATACCTAGACACAACAGGTTTTGGGCGTCCATCTTCCAGCAGTGAAATCTCGTGGATTGATATTTCATGACAGTTATGAACAACTGTCAATGGAAACACGTTCAAAGTGCAAAAATACTTTGTAAAATTTTTTGTTATATCGCTATTTTTTCAGCTTCTGTCTGTCTGTCTGTCTGTCTATGTATCTGTGTGTGTTTGTTATTTGACCAAATCAAATTTAGCCAGGTATGTTGATCGGTAGCATTTGCTTGCTTGTCTGTTTTGCCTCTAGGTCAAAATATGAAAAAATTGTCAGTGTTCACAAATTGAACAGTTTTAATGCAATTGATTTCAAATGTCTTGGGTATATATGGATTTGATATAGGCTTCATCACACATTAGACTTGACCTTCATGGTCAGCGCCTAAGGTCAAAGTTGACTAAATATTCACCATATTTTGTTTACATTTGCACCATATTGAGTAGTATCTAATATTAAAGCTATTAAAGAGTGTTTCAGGATCTATGCTGATTTTATCGATATGATGTCATCATGTCGTGTTATGATGTAAAAACAAATTTTGTGGCTAAAACTTATTTTTATGAATTTTCATTCAAATCCTATTATAAATGAACATTTAGTTGAATAGGACAATGGAACTTGACATACTTGATCCAAAGTCTCTAATTTTAAGGTCAAGGTCAAAGTATTCAGAAAAGTGAAAATATAATTTACGTTGTATTTAAGATTTCAACTTAAAAACTGTGTTTCCTTCCCTAATGAAAGCTGTTCTCTATACATGATGTCAGTTTAAAGATGAAAGTACATTAAAATAACATAAAAATGATACGTCATTTATGGAGCTTCAAATTTTGCATTATCCACGTATAACTTAATATCATCGACATATAACTCTATGTCCTCAACACGTATATGTTATTTTAATATGATTTGATTTGGTCAAGTATCGTTCTATGCATGACTTGTAGTTTGTCTCTGTTTGTGTCACAGCCCATCTCAATCTGTCACAACCTTTCCCCAGATCCACTCCAGATTCACCTGACCTGCACCGCGCAGCTTAAGCAGTGAGGCTTGCAGTTGCGGCACCATTTCAGTTTGTCACCTCCATAACCTGGATAATCTGTCATTTCTCTGGTCACCATAACCTGGACATTTCATTCACCACCACGGACTCTGGCTGATCTACCCCCAGGCTTTGTTTTCTGTCTATGTCGTGTTTTTGCTTCTGTTTTTATTAAATCTGTTCCCCCTTCAGTCCTTTCCTTTACCTCACCCCATCATGACAGTTTGTTTGTTTGTTTGTTTGTTTGTTCGTAGAATTGTTGCCAGTGACTTACAAAACCTAATCTGAGGTGTAAACATTTACTGTTGTTTTTTCCTCAAACATAAACATTTAAAAATTATTTGACAATTAAACAATTCAAGAATGAATGTTGATTTGCTATTTTTATTATATTATTTCAGAATTTAAGTAAAATTTGAATTCAAGTAAACCATAGAATTACCACCTTATTAGTGATCTGTTACTTGTAATACAGGGTCACAAAGGTATTATTACCATGACATTACATCCAAATTACCACAGAATTGCCATCTTATTAGTGATCTATAATGTAATGTTTTACCACTGCACTACCTGTTTGGACAGATCCTGCTTCACTTTCTTTAGATTTACCAAAAAAACTAACTCTACTGCACTGGCAATAAACTAAAATGCACTCAAATATACAAAAAAAATCACTAAATGCTTCTGAAAATAAACTAAAATGTACAAAGAAATGCACTAAACTACACTGAAAATGCACTAAAATACACTAATGCACTAAAAATACACCTTAAATGCACTATAATGCACAAAAAATAGACTAAAATTCTCAAACTTCATTCAGGAATATAATAGATCTATTCCATATAAACTACGTTTACATTATCTTTTTTAAATTCAGAATTATTTATTCTGAATAAAATTATTCAGAATCAAAGCTATTTCATTCATGTTTACATGGACATGTTAATTCTGAATAAAGGTTTCCATGGAAACAGGTGTATTCCATTGTAGTTAATTGGTCTTTCAGAGCTGGAGGTACAGAGGGTTCTGATTGGACAGAGTGGATGCTTATCATCTGGATGTCTACTGGAAGAAAACGATGGCGTCCACTTCCTGTTTTGCATTTGTTTCAACTATCAACATCTTAGACCAGATACTACATCTGATGTTTGACTTTATTTTCATAATAATTATGAAGCAGCAGCTTGATCCAATCAACCATAGGAATCAACAAACTAATGCCCACAGTGGAATATGATTGTCATGGCAACGAGACCTGGAGCATGTGCAGATCGACAGGAATAATGTTAAAGAGGAATTGAGAGTTTCCATGTCAGAGGAATTAATAAATACAGAAGTGAGATCAGAAAAAAACAGTGAAGTTATTCTGAATTCAGTTTAATTATGAATTATAATTAATCTCACCCAACATTGGTTGAGAGTTTAATGCCATCATCGTGTGTCTGTCTGTCTGTGTGTGTCCGCAGAGACATATCATGCTATGACTCAATGAATACTTGAGATATCACCATGAAGTTACATGGACATATACATATAGCTAAAGCACATCAGATGCAATGATCCATTTCAGTAAAGATCAAAGGTCAAGGTCACAATTAACTAAAAGGTCAAAATAACATCATTGGTTATAACTCAAGAATGGAGGGTCACAGAACTTTCATATTGGTACCAACGATGCGGAATACAACTACAAAGATCTACACTTCTCATAATTGGTGTTATCACCTATGACCAATAGTTTTTGAGATCTCTGGAGGTCAAAGGTGACATCTGGCAAAATTTACTTCTGCAACACTGTTTGTGTCAAGCATAGACATATCACACTATAACTTCATCAATACTGGATATATTATAATATTACACACACTGATGCATATATACATATAATGAAATTATCAATATTGCAAAAGGTCAAAGGTCAAGGTCGCATTTTGCAGAGATGTCAACATCACATTATCGGCTCTAATTGAAGAACAGGTTGTCATAGAAACTTGAGATTGACACAAAATAGGGGCAAGATTAAACATTCTGTGAATACTATTTCATGAATTTATTTCATCAGTCAACCTCGTCCATCACAGTGAGTGGGAGGAGCTAAGGTGAATCTAGTCAAATCACCTCAATTGGGAGTGTCACAGCCAGATTTTTTTCAGGTGTCAAGAGTTTATTTACCTAAAGTATCCAAGCAAACATAGAGGTTAAAGGTCACCCAGTGTATGAGAATGTGTTCACAAGCTCTGCATCAATCCATTGGACTGGACTGGATGAGCAGGTGAACCAATCAGCTGTTAGGGGCGGCCATGGCTCAGTTGGTAGAGTGGGTCGTCCAGTAACCAAAGGGTTGGTAGTTTGAGTCCCGCTTTGTCTTAGTCGATCCGTTGTGTCTTTGGGCAAGACATTTTTCCCTCCTTGCCTCCAGTGTCACTCATATTGGTGTATGAATGTTTGGTGGTGGTCAGAGGGGTCGTAGATGCACAGTACTCAGTTTCCTTCTTTTCGTGCATTCAAGTCTGAGAGTAGACAGTAACATTTGAGTGTCATAGCCGTACTATATCTTGCTGGTTGTTGATGATTTTCTACGGACTCTGCACTAATGACATAAATGCAGGTGTGTGAGTAAGGTCATGTGATGTTCATAAAGACCATTGACTACTTTTTAAAAATCTGGGTCGAGAAGCGAGCCGGGTGCGTCCTTTTCAAATATATTTTTTGTGGTCCCATTTGCAGGCAGGCTAGTTAAAAAAGCGGTCTGTTGTGGGTCGGTTTACACATCAACCTATACATCAATGATGTATGTATATATATATATATATATATATATATATATATATATATATATATATATATATATATATATATATATATATATATAAAATAGGCCTCCGTCGGTCCTGACTGACCTTGGGTAAAAAGCAACCATCCTATTGTACATGGCTTGAGCACAGCCTTCTGTGACTGTAAAGCAGGGGTGTCCAAATCCAGTCCTCAAGGGCCGGTGTCCTACATGTTTTAGATATTTCTCTATTCCACATGATTCCATTTAACCCTTTAACTCCTGAAACATTAGCAGTTCCACAGTAAAAATAATTAAAATGTGCAAAAAAAATGAACAAAAACGGCCAAAGTCATCAATAAAATGAAAAAAAAGAACTGACATGATAATTAATAACATGAATAAAGTAAGACATAAATGGAGCAAAATTTGAGAAAAAATGAATAAAATATAAAGTAGAATGTAGAAAAATAAACAATGAGCAAGAAAATGAACAAAAACTTTGTGTCTTTATTATTATTATTATTATTATTATTATTATTATTATTATTATTATTATTATTATTATTATTATTATTATTATTTTGTCAGTTTGTTTTTAATTTTTTGTTAAATTTATTGACAACTTTGGCCATTTTTGTTCATTTTGTTGCTTATTTTAATTATTTTTACTGTGGAACTGCTAAAGTCTCAGGAGCTAAAGGGTTAAACTGAATCGTGGAAGAGTGACATATCTAAAACATGTAGGACACCGGCCCTCGAGGACTGGATTTGGACGCCCCTGCTGTAAAGGCTGATGTGGGAGTTCAGTCCCTGTCGAAAGTGTCACATGTGTACGTTGCTGGTGCGTCTATGTGTGGTGTTCGTCTGTGGGCTGAGAAGTTTTCCTGCATGCTCACTTCTCTGCTGTTGCTGCAGTCAGTTTTCTGTAGCTGTGACGAACTGGAATCGGACCCAAATGCAGACAGCAGACAGGATAAAGTTCAAACAGTGTTTTAATAAAATAGGTCAAAACAGAGCCCACAGGATTAAGCACAGGGGAAAACGTAGTCCGGTCCAGGGTTCGGTAACGGTGATCCAGTGGAGAAAGGCAGAGGGAGAGGTGAGAGTCCAGAAAGGCGGGTCGGGTACCGGGGAAGCAGACAGGAACGTAGTCAGGACAGGAAAGGGCTCAGATCCGGAGGACGAAGACAGAGACGTGGTCAGGCTGAAACTGGTTGAAGTAGGGAGCAGACTGGAACGGGTCAAAAACAGAGCACAGACAAAAACAGGTAGAAATAACAGTGGAAGGTCTTGACAGGCAAAAACGATCTGGCAAAGAACAGACAAACAGGGCAGGCTTATAAACAGCCACCTGATTATACACACCTGTGGGTAATCAGGTGTAATGACAATCAGGGCAAAGGTCAAAGACAGAGACACAGAGAAAACAGAAGAAACAGGGAAGAGAGAAAAACAAAACAGAAAAGACGTAGTAGAGAGAAAGGACAGAGTATTACAACATACAGACATGACAGTAGCTGTGTGTTCACTGACCGTCTTCAGTCTGAACAGTTTGATGCCAGATCTTCTCTTTTACATATGTCTTTGAACCTCAGTGGGGGGCGCCCCGTGTGTCTTTTCCCAGGTAGGCCTGTGCGGGGCAGGACTTCCATGTGGGTCACTTTGTCTTGCCAGGTGATGTTGAGGATGCGCCCCAGGCTTCTCAGATGGAATGAGTTGAGCCTCTTCTGTCGTGTGTATGTGGTCCATGTCTCACTCCCATAGAACAGCGTACTGAGGACACAGGCATCGTACACGGCCATCTTTGTCTTCACTATCAGTTCCGGGTTTGACCACACTTGTGTGAGCCAGGCGAGTGTCGTAGAGGCCTTTCTGGTCCTCTTATCGAGTGGCAGTCATGGTGGACCCGAGGTACGTGAACTCATGAACGACGTGGAGGTCGTAGCCATCGATGGTGATGACTGGTGGGGCAGAGATATCTTGGCAAAGGACGTTTGCCTTCTTCAGGCTGATGGTTAGTCCAAACTCTTGCAGGCGTGAGAGAAACAGTCCATAAGTGATTGCAGCTCAGCTTGATTGTGGGTCGCCAACGCAGCATCATCAGCGAACAGCATGTCTCTGATTTTATATATATATATATATATATATATATATATATATACAGGAACCAGGAAACAAAAAACTATATACAGCACACACACACACACACACACACACACACACACACACACACACACACACACACACACACACACACACACACACACACACACACATATAGATACATACATACATGCATAAACATATCCATTAATATTCTTTTTACTAGTTATGTAACAAAAAAAGGAATAGGCCTGGGTTTATTTAGTCTAAACTATATAATCCATAGGATCAGCAGCAGATCACAAACGATAAGAGAGAAAAGAGAAAAAAAAAAGAATAACCCCCCCCCAAAAAACCAAGATTTTACTTTTAAATTATTCCTCTTAGTCGTATCAAATATCAATAATTTTACATCGTACTCCTTAATTAATTTTTCTTTCAAGTTTTTTGAAACTCACTACTGATCTGCACTGTTTTAACTCATCACTCAGTCCATCACTTAATAAAAGTCCCAGATTCCAAACACACACACACACACACACACACACACACACACACACACACACACACACACACACGTATTTAACATTAGTTTTCACATTTCCTCTTTCAAACACACACACTCCTCTGAAATTAGATATTTTTTAATTTTACTTTAAAAAAAATGTTGAATACAGTTGGAAGACTTTTAATCTTTACTCAGTATTTAAACATTATTTCTAATGGTTTTAAACATTAACAACAATATCTGAACATTTAAAGGCGTAAAACTTTATAATAGTTCATTAACAGTGTCACAGTATATGAGGCTTTTTATTCTATTCACTTTTTCTGGAGTTTAATGATAGGATCTATAAATGTTCTGTTTGTATTTCCCCAGTATTTCATGTGAACTTTTTCTTCTTTTTTTTTAAATAAACATGTGGGGTCGTAGGTGGGCTTCCCTAGCAGAACAACCACCAGGGTGGGACAGATTTCTGGGGGGTAAAAAAAAAAGATAAGAGGGGCCCATACCATTAATAGGTTTATATGTAAGGAGGAGGATTTTAAATTTAATTATAACCTCAACTCAGGGGTCAGGGTTTGGAGCACAGGGGTAATGGGGTTAGGGGTCAGGGTTTGGAGCACAGGGGTGATGGGGTTAGGGGTCAGGGGTCAGGGCTTGGAGCACAGGCGTGATGGGGTTAGGGGTCAGGGGTCAGGGCTTGGAGCACAGGGGTAATGGGGTTAGGGGTCAGGGTTTGGAGCACAGGGGTGATGGGGTTAGGGGTCAGGGGTCAGGGTTTGGAGCACAGGGGTGATAGGGTTAGGGGTCAGGGGTCAAGGTTTAGAGCACAGGGGTGATGTGTTCTCTGAATATTTGATCCTGTTAATAACCTTGCTTTTTAAGGAATATTTAGGACATATAATGTAATCTAAATGTAATCAATTAATTAATTTTTCTGCATCACTTTTACACAGAATATTCCTAATTTTGGCTAATGTTGTGTAAGTGAAAAAAGGCTGTTCTACATGTTTGGTTAATGTGTGCTTTGAATGAAAGATCTGGATCAAACTCCTACATTTTTAACTGTGGCACTGGCGGTTACACTTAAGTTGTCTAAAGTAACTCTCTGGTCAGTTAGGGAGAACCAATTATAATGACTTCAGTTTTTTCAGGGTTCAATAAGAGATAATTGGCACTCATCCAAGTTTTTATGTCTTGGACACATGTACTTAATTTATCTATTTGTTTGGTTTGATCAGGTTTAATTGATAAATATAGCTGTGTGTCATCAATGAACAATGAAAGTTAATGCCATGATTTCTAATGATGTTACCTAAAGGGAGTATATATAATGTAAACAAATAACAACCTATATCCTATAACATCCTGATCTGGCCACTAAGATACTGTGGTCAATGGTGTAAAAGGCTGCACTAAAGTCTAATGCTACGGCCACACTAAAGTCTAATGCTACGGCCACACTAAAGTCTAATGCTACGGCCACACTAAAGTCTAATGCTACGGCCACACTAAAGTCTAATGCTACGGCCACACTAAAGTCTAATGCTACGGCCACACTAAAGTCTAATGCTACGGCCACACTAAAGTCTAATGCTACGGCCACACTAAAGTCTAATGCTACGGCCACACTAAAGTCTAATGCTACGGCCACACTAAAGTCTAATGCTACGGCCACACTAAATGCGAATTTACACATGTATGCCTGTGATGCACCAACTAAACAACCGAGTCTGGACGTTGGACAATTCGCGGCCACTCCAAAGATGCAATGCAACATGTCTGGACGATGGATAAACATCGAAACATAGACAAGAAAAAATCTGTCTCCCTAATTCAATTCAGTCTCTCCTCAACTATGGATCACTTCGATTGCTGCTCTGTACCTACTCTGGAGTTCCCAGATATGTCGGAGGGCTTTTGGGTTCACCCAATCCTGCAGAAGCGCCCGCATTACGGGGAATTCCACCACGTCCTCCAGGAAGTGCTCCTGGATGAAGTCTGCGTTCAATGTTATTTCAGGCTCAGTTTTTCTTTCTATGGCCTTCTGGGTCGGTCTGAGCGTCATACGTGACGTTGGTAGCATCTCAACACTGATTGGCTTTCGTGGCCCAGTGTCACACGAATTTGCCTGAAAAGTTCAATAATTTCTATTTGCGGAAAGACATGCGGCTCCAACGCCTGGATGCTCCAACGTGTCCGGCGGGGACCCAGGGCGAATCTGTTGACTTTGTATGTAATCTCAACGTGTGACTGTAAAAATTTGCGTTCGTTGTGGCTGTACCATAACAGAACCGTTTTTTCTTGCTGAGGAGGCGGGTCTAAAAACAGGCGATGTTTAGAACTTCATCTGTGAGATGACGTTGTGATTTGGGGCTCTATAAATGAAATTGCATTGAATTAGAAGAAACCCTGTGTATATATAAATACTGACTGAATATATTGACTATTATTAGATATTTAAACTGTTGGACAATGTTTGGAGTTTTATTTTCTATTATTATATCTGTCACAATTAACACATTAACACATCATCATGATTAAGCTGATTACAAATGTTAACACATTTAAGTGAAACAATTGTTTACATTTTTGTTTGTTTCCTGTTATTTTGTTGAAACTGTTGAAGGTGTTAAATAAGTTTTAATTACTTTCACATATATTCATATTTTTGCATGTTTTGACTACTTTATCATATTTCTTGGTGGGTTTTTTTCTGTTTTTGAATATGTTTGGATTTTTCATCACTTTTTTATGTTAACTTTTCTGTGAATTTTTCAGTTTTTTTGTTTCTTGGCATATTTTGTGGGAAATTTGAGTCAAACTTTTTTTAAAAAGACAAAACAGTCAACCAACAAAAAGTGTTCTGATTAATTTTAATGAAAATGACTCCATAAAAACCATGTGATTAATCTGATTAAACATTTTAATCATTTGACAGCTGTATTTTATACATTAATGGTGGTCATTTTGTGAGTTTTTTTCCCCTACATTATTTATGACATATTTGTTCTTTGTTTCCTGGATGCAATTTTTTTTAAATTATAGTGTTTTTGTAAAGCCCTCTGAGACGACTTTGTTGTGATTTAGGGCTTTATAAATAAAATTGAATTGAATTGAAATATATCTGTAAATACATGTAAAAAAAAAAAAAAGAAGTAAAACAAGTGTTGTGACTCTGTTGATAGAACGTGTGTGTGTGTGTGTTTGTATTTGTATTCCTACCTTTATGAGGACATTGATCTGTTTACACAGTTACACTATGGGGACCAACATTCAGGTCCCCACAATGGTTAATAATAAAAGTAGGTTCCCACTAGTAAAATGAAAATCTGTATGAAATATGGAAATTTACACAAACGATTAATGTGTTTTTTTTCTGGAAGTCCCCATAAAGCCTGAGGGAAAGAGGTGCAAAGCAAAACAATTCTTTAATTTATTTTAACTTTTATATATATATATATATATATATATATATATATATATATATATATATATATATATATATATATATATATATATATATATATATATATATATATATATATATATATATATATATATATATATATATATATATATATCACTATCCAATGGTTACTTTACCCACAAGTGATGATTACAAACTTGGTCCTCATGAGACAGGAAACCTGTGTGTGTGTGTGTGTGTGTGTGTGTGTGTGTGTGTGTGTGTGTGTGTGTGCGCGTGTGTGTGCGTGTGTGTGTGTGTGTGTGTGTGTGTGTGTGTGTGTGTGTGTGTGTGTGTGTGTGTGTGTGTGTGTGTGTGTGTTTAGCCCTGCAGAGCTGCTGGTTCCTTGTGTTTCCAGTTTGTTTGTAATCATTCATTTTTAAGCTCTTAGTTTTAGAAGGTGTTTTTATCTTATGTTTAATGTAAAATGATGTTTGATTGTTTTTTTTTTGTAAATGCATTGTGCTCTAATTTGTGAAGTGTTTTTCTTTCATTACTTTAAAAATAAAGCTATTTGTTGAAGTACCTCACACCCACAGTTGTTCTTTTTTCTGTAGACGAGTTACATTCTCATTCTGTCACATTTCCATAATGGCTACATTTACAAGATGTTTTTTTAATTCTGAATTATTTATTCTGAAGAAAATGATTCAAAATTAAAGCTATTTCATTTGTGTTTACATGAACATGTTAATTCTGAATAAAGGTTTCCATGGAAACAGGTGTATTCCACTCTAGTTAATTGCTCTTTCAGAGCTGGAGGTACAGAGGGTTCTGATTGGACAGAACGGCCGCTTCACGTCTGGATGTCTACTGGAAGAAAACGATGGCGTCCACTTCCTGTTTTGCGTTGATTCAGATTCAGATTTTTTTTTTTGTCAGAATATTTATTGTCATTGTTATAAAAGAACAATGAAACATCGTTGGAGCATCCATATGTAAAATGATCATCCATATATTAGACCAGATACTAATGTGATGTTTGACTGGTCAGGGTACGATGGTAATGGGACCTGGAAATTATTAGATTTTCAAAAACCGACACCCTGACCAAGTGTCGGTTTCTGATGCACATGTTGTCCTTCAGCATCTAATTCAGAAGCAGTGGGTTTCTAACCTGTCCACTGCAATATGTGACACTCTGAGCCCTAACCCTAAAACTAGTGTTTTAAAGCAGACCTCCTCATGTTACTGTGGTCCGTTAGAATCTCACTGCGTCTGATCAACATGTTGAGGGAGACTTTGTCCATCCATTTATGAATAAATTCCATTGGATCAGGAATGCTGTGGACATCTGCTGTGGACATCTGCAGCAGCTGACGGTGGTGATGAATCATGTGACTGCACTACGTCAACACCTGTGGATTAAATGTGTGAAAGAACCACAGGGTCCACTGTGATGCGTCAGCACCTGCACGTCCACACTGTCCTCATGTCCACACTGTCCTCATGTCCACACTGTCCTCACACCCACACTTTCCTCACACTGTCCCCACGTCCACACTGTCCTCATGTCCAACTGCACATCCTGACACTTTTTGTTAAACCTACATTTTCTTGCTAAAACTTTATTTTCTTCTGCATAAAGTCTAGTTTTTAACCATTAGATGCTAAAGTGACTAAAATGACCTGTTCAGGAGGTTTGTTTTAACACCTTTATAATAAAATGTTTGTAATGTTTTCATCTTCCACACATTCCTCCTTTATGGCAAACTTCAATGCTTAAGTGACTGTTTTACATTTTAGATCCTCCTGGGGACATCGTCCAAACATGGTCACTTCAACCTTCACTGTATTCTCTTCCCAGGACAGACTAACCTTGACAGTGCTGTTTCATAAAATAATATAATATTGTGTACACATAATATTAACCATATGAAACAATATATTACTCATATCAACTACTCTCAACTAAAAATACTCACATTTATACAGAATCGTCATTTCCATTTAACATGAAAGAAATAGCTTTAATTCTGAATTATTTTATTCAGAATAAATTATTCAGAATTAAAAAAACATCATGTAAATGTAACTAATCTGATCAGATGGAAACAACAGCGACATGTTAATGAGCCGTTTGTGTCTGAAAACAGGAGAATAATAAAAGCTCAACCCTGTCACAGAGCTGGAGATGAGCCAACCAGGAAGTGGAAGAGTTCTGCCAAAACAAAGCACCAACACTTTTGTGTTCTTTTGTTGTGACTCAGTGTTGTGGCTGAACTGACAGTGATGGCCACAGTCCTTGGTTTGATGGGATTAGGGGAAAGTTGTTGATGCTCCAGGGGAAAGTGGAAGAAAAAATAACTGGACAGGACTAAGAATAGAAGCAACTACAACAGAAACAACAGAATATTAGACAACAAAGATGGGATGGACCAGGATATTTACTGGAAAAACAACACAGGACTTAGACTGCTCCAGTTTTTATTACCTGCGCCAAGAAGGTATTAAATTTGGGTTCATTTGTCTGTCTGTCTGTCTGTCAGCAGGATTACGCAAAAAGATCTGAACGGATTTTGATGAAACTTTCAGGAATGATAAATAATGGGTCAAGGAAGAACCCATTAGATTTTGAGCAATGAAGGTCAAAGGTCAAGGTCACACTAAAGGTCAACATCTAAAACTCAGTGGTAATATCTCAGGATTCAGAAAAGATAGAATCTGGTGGGGTTTTTTTTCATTCTCATCGTCTCAACACCTATGACCAATCACATTTTGACGTCAAATGACGACATACCAAGCCTTGGTGGAGGTCTACTGTCTCTGACTGATGTGTTAGTATTGTGACCTGAATTGTTTTTATTTAAATTTCTTGTCTTTTATTTAACCTTGTTTTCATTTATTTGAGATATATATATATATATATATATATATATATATATATATATATATATATATATGTATGTGTGTGTGTGTGTGTGTGTGTGTGTGTGTGTGTGTGCTGGATGCGATCACATGTGCATTAGACTCCTTTGTTTCAAGGTGGGTCAGGTGGGTTGCAGGACATCTCAGCTGATCCCTGGCACCTGTTGTACATGGGCCGGTTCCTGCCCTGGCGATGCAGTTGGCGTGCCGGAGGAAAGAAGTTGCAGCGAGTCTAGGAAGAAGCGAAGTCTGGCCAGAGGGTCGAGTCACCTTCGCCCCCAGACCCTTCGCGCTGGCCACACACCAGAGGAAATGCACCTAGCAGAGGCACAAGCCAGACGCACGGGGAGGTCCCATGAGGGGATCCTCCCAGCAGCCTCCTAGATCCGCTGAGGTTGAATCCCTCAGGTGGACTGTGTGGACCCCACCCATTTACCTTTCAATGGTTTCACCTCGTCTTAAATTCTCTCATCAAAGTTCTTTTCAACTTTCCCTTCAGGTACTAGTTGACTATCAGTCTGGTGTCAGTATTTAGGCTCAGATGGAGTTTATGACCCACTGCTTATGACCCTCTGTTTTTTTTTGATAAATCACACCCTATATATATATATATATATATATATATATATATATATATATATATATATATATAAATCGCCCAGCCCTAATATATATATATATATATATATATATATATATATATATATATATATATATATATATATATATATATATATATTAGGGCTGGGCGATTTTCTCTTTTAAAAAAATCTCAGATTTTTTTCCCAAAAAACTCGATTCACGATACAATTTTTTCCCACGCGGGCTAAATGAAAATGAAAATACTAGAAACGTGGTTTCTTTCATCTTCTTTTTTTTTTTTTATTAAATAACATTTAAAACAAAAATACTTCTACAACTAACTGTAAATAATAAATCAGTTGTGCAAAAGGTGCAACTGCAACCTGAGACTTTGTCTACATGAACTGTAGTAAGTCCAGACATATCCACCACTGTTACAGGAAAAACAGCTAAAACAATATACATTAATACTCATATGAAAAACATTGCAAAAAACGTAGTAGTGCAAAAGTAAGATAAAAAGAAAACTAGTAACATTTTTACTTTGTAAGGACAAAATAAAACAAAACCTTATTATCAATCAAGCTACTTCAATAAACCTGAACATGTTACCAATATTTTGGATATATGATGTTATTACTTCTGTTATCGCTCCCCATTGTGCTCCATGTTTATCATAAGGTGTGCCGCGAGAAAAGCTTTCAGTCAGTGTTTGTTGAACATTTTGAAGAAGTACTGGCAGCGCTAGTCTCTGCTTTTCTAAGAGTTTGTGCCCCCTCCATTGGATGCTTTCGCTTCAGATGTGAACAGATTGGTCGTACCGCTACCGTCAACAACAACAGTCTGAAGACACAGCTGACAACGAGGCAGTAGCTGGGCTTCGTCAGACCCTAAAAACCTAAACCAATTCCACACAACTGAACCTTTAGAACCTTTTTAGGAGTCAGCGTGTCTCCCTCACTGGAGGCTCCATATTGCTCCCCGTGCTGCAGAAGAAGGGGATCGTAGGCGGGGCCTGGGGTGAAACACTACGGAAAGCAGCCTGGTTCATGGTTTTCTTTTTGCAAGGAAAAAAAGTGCGTGTGGAGGGGAATCGGATTGCACGATTTTCCTAAAATATGAATCGATTTTGCCATAAAACTCGATTTTAAATCTAAATCGATTTTTTGCCCAGCTCTAATATATATATATATATACATATATATGTGTATATATATGTGTATCTTTTCTTTCCTTTTTTTCTTACCAAAAACGATGCGAACATAACTACAAATATCTTATAAGAACTATATTCTACTGATAGAACTACTGTATATGTCAAGTAGACAAAGGGCCAGCAGTAAAAAAAAAACAACATACAAACAACCAGGTCTATTACTGAGTATGCTAACATCTCCACTAGCTAACATCTGCACTTGCTAACATCTGCACTAGCTAATGTCTACACTTGCTAAGAAACCTCCAGGCACTGTTGATAAAATAAGTTCCTAAAAAAACACTAATAACCAGTAGGACTTATCTGACCTGCTTTGCTATTGGACACCTGGGAAATAAAGGCAGGGCTTATATTTACAGTTAGCACTGGCTGGAGACGGGGCTTTTGTTTGTGAAAGGGGGAGGAGCTTCCATTCTCCTCATTCTCTCCATAATCAGCCATTTAATCATCACCAAACTGTTTCAGGTAAAAATATCGTCTAGTTCTGCTTTAGGTGAAAAATGAGGGTTTTGAGTAAATTGTTGTTTTTCCATTTGATCAATTTATGTGCAAGTTATATTTGTTCAATTTGAGGGTGAATGGAAAATTGACTACAGAGAGAGAGAGAGAGAGAAAGGGAGAGAGAGACAAAAGGAGAGAGAGAGAGAGCAGAGGGAGGAGGTAGAGTGACAGCTGCCTGGATGTGATTCTTTTAACTGAATCTGTGTTCACTCACATTACGATAACAGCTACAATAGCTCATGTGAACTTTTCCCCCCATGGTTCTTCCAAAAATATGAGCCTTTGGCTGAAATCTCCGCAGGGTGAGGGATGGAAGTGTTGGGCTGGAGGAGCCCAACACAACGGGGGTCTTTCCCATCGCTCTCTGCTTGTATCGCACTCACAAAAAGACCAAGTGAATTTCGTCCACCTTCATCCTCTGAACATCAGAGGCTGTCGTGACGGTAATGGTGGAGGTCATTCCACAGATTACACCAATCTCCAGACAAAGCCAGGTCTGCGAAGGTGAAGATCAGAAGAGCAGCGGTGGAACAGGAAACAGGAAGTGAAGAGCATCACTGTGGCGCTATCGCACACATCCAGACTGAGTTGAAAGGATAAAAACGAAGAATCCAGACACACGAGGACGTTATTAATATCAGACCTGGAGCTACGACATCCACTGGCCCTGTTTACACCAGAGTTTTTATTCCTGTTTAATCCACAATAAAGGTTAATTCCACTTTGAGATGAAACACGTAAACACCTAGATCCAGTTGAAAATGATAATTCACAATTAAACTGAATTCAGAATAAAGTCACTGGTTTATTCTGAATTCAATAATTCCTCTGACATGGAAACAATGAATTCCTCTTTAACATTATTCCTGTCATTCCGCACATGCTCCTGGTCTGGTCGCCATGGCGCACATATTGGGCGTTGATGACTCACATATTCTGCTGTGGACATTAAGCCCCATTTTCACTCTGCAGTTTGGTACGGTACAGTTCAGAATGATACGCTTATTTTAGCGTTTCCATTACGACAAAAGCGTACTGGTCCCATGGTACCCGTTACTATTTTGGTCACCTTTATGCTTGGGGTCCCAAGTGTACCATATCACTCCTGTTTGGGAGGAGCCAAGCACTGCCAGACGTTGATTGTTTGAGGAAAAGCGCAGAATTGTAAGAAGAACAAACTGCACCATTTTTAAAGTCCATCTGCGTCAGACAAGATGAAAAATGTCTGACAATGGAGTTTAGAGGAGTGATGTGATCCAAGTTTTATTGTGCGTTATTGGAGAGGAGGCGGTGCAGCAGGAGTTGGATGGGGCTGTTCACAACAAAAAAGTGTTCCAGCTGGTTTAGTCTAAAATGACACAGAGGGGCTTCATTTGATCGGTGCCCAGTCCTAGCCTTGCTTTCGTCAACCCTCGTGTGTTTCCGCTCAGTTTTGTGAGGTCACACAAGCATCTGGTAAACCCCCGTAGACATTCTGTTGTTGTGGACGGACCAATCAGGATCACTGGATGTGATTTTAACAGTTATGAACGTAATCATAGCGTGGCCAGGGAGAATACAGGACTCTCAAAACAGTACCTTTGAAAAACATGGAGGCTAGCATGGAGGAGACTGAACTCAGCTTCGATTCTGCAATTATTCACAAAATAGTTACTAACATGAAGAAAATGAGACACAAAGGGAATAAAATTAAAGAAAATTTTCAATAAAAAATTCAGATTCAGGTTTATTTGTCAAATGAGCATATACATACAGGACATACAGCACAGATGAAATTTCGTCCTCTCACTTCCAGTTAACATAGCAAATACTAAAATATGAACAAAAAAATAAAAATAAATAAAAATAAAAGAGGCAACAGTCATGGGCACATGATGTTTACAGTGTGTGATCAAAGTGTGGTAGTGCGATAGTACAATGTAGTGCTATGTGCAAATGTGGGGGACCCCCATCAGTGGCGGGAGACTGACGGGGGAAAGAGAGGCAGGGAAGGGAGAGAGTTTAGTCTCCTGATGGCCTGGTGGTGGAAACTGTCTTTCAGCCTGCTGGTTCTGGCTTTGAGACTCCGCAGTCTCCTCCCCGATGGCAGCAGGCTGAAGAGGCTGTGGGATGGGTGGGTGGGGTCACCTATGATCCTGGCGGCTTTGCGAGTGAGGCGGGAGGCATAAATGTCAGCAAGAGGAGTGAGGGGGGCACCAATGATCTTTCCAGCTGCTCTCACTATGCCCTGCAGAGTCTTACGGCAGGACGCAGTGCAGGCGCCGTACCACACAGTGATGCAGCTGGTCAGGATGCTCTCAATGGTGCCCACGTAGAAAGTCTGCATGATGGGGGCCGGGGCTCTCGCTCTTCTTAGCTTACGGAGGAAGTACAGGCGTTGTTGGGCTTTTTTGGCCAGTGATGCGGTATTACGGCTCCAGGACAGGTCTTCAGAAATGTGCACACCCAGGAACTTGGTGCTGCTCACCCTCTCCACTGCAGCACCGTCGATGGTCAGAGGGGCATGCTGGGTGTGCGTCTTCCTGAAGTCGACGACCATCTCCTTCGTCTTCTCCACATTCAGGCGGAGATTGTTGTCCTTGCACCACATGGCCAGCCTGCGTACCTCGCTCCTGTAGAGCGTCTCATCGTCCCTGTTGATGAGACCCACCACAGTCGTGTCGTCCGCAAACTTAATAAAGAGGTTGGAGCTGGATGTTGGAGTGCAGTCATGTGTCAGCAGAGTGAAGAGGAGGGGTCTCAGCACACATCCTTGGGGGGCCCCTTAAAAATAAATAAAATGAGCAACAAAATGAACAAAACCTATTAAATGTTTCCAAAATGATAAATAACATGGAAAAAATTGCTAAAAAATTAAAATAAAACAGAGAACTAGTGTTGAAATTTTGTCCCAGCCAGTGTTGCATTTTTAACTAGCCTGTCCACAACTTGGACCGCAAGAAATATATTTGAAAAGGACGGACCCAACCCACTTCTCAACCCATATTTATAAAAAGTAGTCAGGGGTCTTTATGAACATCACATGACCTTACTCACATACCTGCATTTATTTATGTGTTAAAATTCCATGTCATTGTTTGTAAGTTAATATGTTAAGAAAATATTTTTGTCCTGCTTCATCATTCAAAAGTTATCAACGCTAACGCAGCATCTACACCAGGAGTGGACAACCTGTAACACCCAAAGAAACATTTGAACCCAGTTTCCACAGAAAAGAAAACACTGGGAGCTGCTCATCATCTTTAAGAATCTCAGTGAATGTGTCCCAAACCTAGACTTTTTTTGTTTGCTTCCAGAGCTTCTACTCTCTTTCTCTCTTGATCCCTCCATAATGTAGGATACTTGTGATGCTGTACGTTGCCACATTATTTTAATCTTCATATCAAACGACAAACAATTCCAACCTAAATATAATTAAAAATATTTCTCAATGATCCGTAAATGCGGGTGACCGCGTGCACCCTCTCACTTCGGCTCAGCCTGTGCATCACTGGTTACAGCAGCTTTAATTTTGTTTTTTCTACATTATTTGCCTTTTGACACCTGTTCCATGAACAAAACTCAGTAAAAACACAATAAAAAAATGGAAAAGCCTTGAATTTTTCTGAATATTCTAACAAAACCACCCACTCAGAATGCATCAGAGTTAATAGTTCTGCAGAGGACTGATAATGGTGTAATGGTTTCCAGGTGTGATGGAAGAGGGCCTTTCTATAACACACAGGACACTGGCCCTCCAGGACCTGAGTTTGACACCCGTGCCCTAGACCCACGGTTCTCAAACTGGGGTCCGCGAACCCCTAGGGGGACGTGGCGCATGTCCAGGGGGTACGCGGAATTATTCACGGTTTTGGTTTTTTTTTTTGTTTTTTTCTGTTTTATTTTGAAATGCGGAAGTTTTATTTTGTAGCGAGCGGGCGGAAGTAACAGCGCTGTTTGACGCCATCTTGACTAAATTGAGACAGAGCGAGTCACAGGCTACTTTTAGCCACCCTGCAGCGAACATGGATCGATTTTTGTGTCCACCAAGTTCCTCAAGAAGTGGTAAAAGAAATGACAATGAAAATGACAATGACAAAAACAAACGCCCTAACCCTAAAAAGAGAAAGTACATTGATAGTTATATTGAGTTTGACAAGCTCATCCCTCTCATTAAGTCTCTGTCTGTCTGACACACACACACACACGGTTTTGTGTGTCTTTTGTTCCGTTTATTATTTTAAAATCATTTAAAATTTTTGTTTCTGAAGTGTTCATTTATATTATAATACCTGAAAATGTCGCTGGTTTGCACAAAAGCACTATTAAAAAAGGTTATCATTGTTTCATAATAATCATTGTTGAAGTGGTTTTTTATCATTTTCAGTATCACGAGGATGAGGGGGGACATGGAAAAATTTCACCCCTCCAAGGGGGACCTGGGCCAAAAAAGTTTGAGAACCCCTGCCCTAGACAATGTACCATATGGTACTGCATAGTGGAAACATGGCTGTAGTTTGTTGATTCCTGTGGTTGATTGTATTGAGCTGTTGCTCCGTAATTATCACAAAAATAAAGTCAAACATCACGTGTAGTATCTGGTCTAACATGTTGACAGTTGAAAGGATGAATTAAAGTTTTCAGACACGGACCAACATTGTGTCGAGGCTTTGGTGCATTAGGAACAAAGCAAACATTAAAGTCAAACAGCAGATGAAAACGCTAATGCGTCTCTGAACCACAGCGCTTTTCTTGGGTTTGATTGAATAATAACTGGACTTCATTTCAATGAATCCAGTCCAAACACCAGAGGAAGTGGAGTTTTATCCAACAACGAAATAATGTGTGAAGCATGAAGGAGAAAAAACATCTCATAATGAATTCTGTGGCTGACAATGAACCTTTCAACTGCAGTAAAGAAGATGAATCAGTACTTCTACTCCTCACCATTGTGGTGGCAGTTATTAAAGAATAAAAGAATGAATCACAGCTGAATCTTCACACATAAATGACTCACAGATTTTATCCTGTGGAAACTCAAACCCTAATTTTACTGAAACTGAAACCTCTGAGGAGTGTTACGTCTGGCTCCTGGGGGACACATTATTCTAATAACACTATGTATATATATATATATATATATATATATATATATATATATATATATATATATATATATATATATATATATATATATATATATATATATATATGCATATGCATATGCATGGTAGTGCAGTGGTTAGCACTCGTACTTCTAAGCGGGATCAACCTTATCACTTTTAAAAACTGTTTGTTTATAAAATCTGATATAACTTGGCTATACCTCCACTCTGTAGTCTAATGGAATTTAGGTCATCCTCAACTGGTGTTACTGGAGGGGCTGCCAGAGGACAATGTACAGTGCCTTATAAGAAAGTTTTGGTCAATTAGTCTTCACTTCCAAGGCAGCTGGTGAGTAGAATACTATCAATTTAAGAGAGTCCACTCCATACAGATAATTTAAAATGCAACTCAAAAAATGGCTGCTAGACAATCAAATCTGTCAGTACTGGTGATGTTCACTAGAGGACATGTGTCTGGGCATGTTCTGTATCTATGGGGTGAAGGGGGAATTTGTGTTATATACTGAATTTTATGTTTTGTGTCTCTACTGTCATGTTTTATATATGGAATTGTATATTCTATGTCTTCACTGTCATGTTTTAATTTATTGCCAGCATCCTTTTGGCAGGGGGACTAACATTGGAAATTAGCCTTTTGGCTAAAAATTGATGCATTTACATTTTCCTTTTCTGTAAAATGTTTATTAATGTACATTGTCCCTCTATAATTGATAAAATTTAATGATAACACATAATCCATCTGCTAACATAGCCTAGCTGTGTTAGCTTATCCTAGCTCTGTTAGCTTAGCTCTCGTAGCCTAGCTCTGGTTTTAAACAGTAAAACATCTTTCTTCTGTTGTGTTTGTTGTCATTTACTGAACTAAAGATGTGTTTGAATCAAAGTGTCACAGTTTAGTCTGAACAGCAAATGCAAGATTAGTAAAAATAGCAACATTCCCACGGAACTTTACTGGTTTTGCAGAAGAAAGTGACGTTCCAATATGAAACTAAACATTATTTTCATTTGGAGTCGAGTTTTGTCACTGAATCATTTTCACCCACTGGAAAAGTTGTTCCTCCATGGTTCTCATCCCATCTGTTCACTTCCTGTCACTGTGCTGTAGTGTGAGTTTTCTACAGCATGAGAGACAACAGAAGGACTCCCTGCAGCGCTCATGCCTGTCTGATACACAAGATCGCTAAACCAGCTGGACCTCTACTGGGCTGGACCTCCACTGGTCTTTTCCCTTTGGGATCAGTAAAGTCATTCTAATGTCATGTGATCTGAGAAGGAAGTAGAGCGGACGTTTGGGTGTTTACACAAAGGTAGATGCTAGATTGGATCAGCCGGACGGACAGGGGGCAGGACTAATGGGCGGAATGAAGTCCGGACATTCTGTGCAGCTGCCAATTGTGTTGCTATGGCCCAAAATGTGGCACTCAGATGCAATGCAGTCAAAGAAAAGCCGCATTGGGTGCATTTCATTAGGCATATTTCTTTGTGGTGTGCTATCCAGGGAAGGAGAAATTAACCAAGTTTGTTTGATTCAGTTTTCCTCTGACTAATGTTCTACTTGAAAACAAACAGCAGACATTTCATAGCTGATTATATCCAGTAATAGAACCTCACCTAGAACAGTAACTTTTTATTTATTTATTTGTTTCACTCTTGTTGGAGTGTTTTGGCAAATCTAAGCACCACTAGGATGGAAAATAGTTCTTTATTTATTTAATTCGGCTGAACCTGATTAGAGTACTGACTCATTCAAGATTCATTTTAGTCAATGTTTCCTGTGCACCACCGAAACTAGACAGAGAGGAAGGCCACGACGATGCAAAGTGACATTAAAATAATACAATGACAGTGTTAGTAGTAGAGGCTTTTGCAAATAATAATGTAAGACAGCCAGCCAATAATCTGTTTGTGATGCAAGTGAAATAATTCTTTTTAACAAGTCAGATGTTTGACCATGTTCAGTCAGTTATATTTAAGAAACTCTGTTGAATTATGTTATAGTCATTTATACACTAATAAATGCTTTTGATTCCATGAACATTGCACACACCGTTTTTATTCCAAATCTTCTTTCAACAGTGCTGTCATCTTTGAATTTACAAAGTCCTCCTTGAATTATCTCAAAGTGTTGAAATCACATTTAACCCCCCCCCCCCCATCCAGTTGATCCAATAGACCTTTCCCACAAATTCTGTATTTCGTACCGGAAATATGCAATCGTAGTGCATGCCTACTTCCGTACCGGCAGTTTTTATGGCAGTATAGTAACTGTGAGGCGGCACAGTAACATCTCTTTTATGAGTGTCAGTGTGTGGAAACTGGACATGGCCGATCAAAACCAAAGGATGGTACCTGCAGTTGTGTCTTTCTGACATGGTTTCATGGTTTTGAAAGTTATGGTTAATTCCACTTTTGACCCGCTCTACCAACTGTTTCTCAGTTGGTAGAGCGGGTCGTTGTGACATAGATTGTGTATATCAGTCACCACAAGAGCAGGCTTGGTCTGTGGGAATCACATGTCACGATAAATCCACATTTCAAGTACAACTCCTGAGATTGTTTGTTAAAAGCGTTCTTTTTCATGGACGTTTTAGGCTCTTCTGTCTCTTCAGTGGCCTTTTCCTCTTTTCCAAAGACATCTGTTTTTTTTATTTATTTTGCTAACATGTGGGTTACATTTTTGGCATTCAAGTGACAGAGATGTGACTGAGACAATCCGGTCATTTTTCAAAATAAAAGATTGTTCAGACTCAGATAATGAATACAAGACAAATAATTAATTATTTATTAGGCAGCCAACAGCCCGGTACCAATTGATTCAGGGACCGGTCCATCGCCCGGGGGTCGGGGACCACTGCTCTATACTATCAATACTACGTAGTTTCATGTCTGTATTCCTTCTGTTCTGTTTTTTTTTCTCTGTCTTTCCTCTGTCTGTGACCTCTGCCCTGATTTCAATACAAGCCACCTGAGTATCCACACCTGTGGGTAATCAGGTGGCTTTATTTAACCCTTGCGCGGTCCTTCGGGTCAAAGAGACCCGGTGGCTCACAAATGTACCTTTTTATACGTACTGTAGGATGCCATTGCTTACTACTGAAAACAGTAATATATCCTTGGGGGGTGGGGTGATGAGTCTATGGAACTGAACTTTGGAATCTGGGTTTTTAAGACCCGATTGTAGGACACAGCCAGTGTGCCTTTTACGAAGGACCGCACAAGGGTTAAGCCTGCTCTTTCTGTGTGCCTGTTGCCAGATCGTTTTTGTCCCTATAAGACCGTCCAGCATTTTTCTTTTCCAGCTTTTGTGGTTTTTGACTTTCTCCTGTTGTTTTTGACCTGTTTCTGCCTGACTTCATTGTCTTTCGGATCTGAGCCTGCTATCGGTACGACCACGTCTCTGTCTTCTCTTCCCGGAACCCAACCTGCCCTTTGGACCCTGACCTGTCTTTCTGCCTATCTCTGCTGGATTTCTGGTTACCGAACCCTGAACTGGACTGTTTACCCCTGTTTGCATTTTTCTGTGAACTGTGTTTTTGATATTAAACCTATTTTTGAACTTTACTCCTGACTGCTGTCTGCATTTGGGTCCGATACCTGATCATCACAACTAGGGCATTAACGACTTCAGTTTTTCTCAAGTCGACTTATCTGTCAAAGTCGAAGTCGAGCCGATGGGTCATGATGACGTCATCACATTGTTAACGGAGGAGCAACACAGACACACGGCTAAAAAAACCAACAAAAAAACACAGACACGTCTGTCCAGCAATGAGCAACTTGTATTAAAGTTCACTGCAACATGACAATGTCCACTGATGAGACATGCGCATCAACACTTTAACCCCAACAAAACAAAGGCTAACGTTAGCAAAGAGTTTTTTGCTAAATGTAACTGCACAACATCAGTAGGTTAACACATGTCCACATTTGCTCTGGATGCATGGCTCTAAAACTGGACTGTCCAGACGTCTGTCACACATCCTCACTTTTTACATTAAGCGCAAGAAGTTTAAGTCAGCGGCCGACAAGACGCACACCACACTGTCCACATAATTTTTTTGTCTTAATATGCATTATCTGCACTGCTGCTCATATCACTCAGATTAACTAGCGGATGCCTCTTCAGATAGCTGTGCTGTTTTTTCAAGTAATTTGAAGTATTTTCACACATGCAATGTGTGTCTGTCACTCTTGTGTTTTGTCAGCTGTGTTACCTGCAGCAGCCATGTCTTGTTTAGGTCTGACTGGACTGTTTATGCAGAGAGAGAAAGAATAGCATGCAATTTATCGACTCTTCCAAATTTAAGCCAATTTATGCTACGGAAGTTGATGTGTCAACTACTCGACATTTCTGTTAATGCCCTAATCCATACATAACACTATTGAGCTCCTGCAGCTGATGTCACAACCTGGTAACGTGACAAGAAAAAACTTGACAGCCATCTTGGCAGTAATGGCGTTGGTAGATTGTCAGCCACTGGTAGCAGAAACATTACAAAAATACAAACTTGCAACTAAGTTCGGGAATATGTAGTTACAGGGAAAATAATTGTGTGAGTCAGGGACACAGCTGACAAACAATCAGCTGATACGAAAAGCGCCATGGTCGTTATGTTGACTGCCAACATGGCGTCCTGACAACTAAAAGTCACATGACTTCCAGAGCTCAATAACCCTAGTCCTAGGTATAAGTGGACATATTACGTCCATACTATGTCCTAGTTATCAGTTCAGTAGCAGTTAGCAGTTAGCCCCAGTGCTCTCTCCTTACCTTGATACTTGTGGACAAATTCCTCATGGAAACATTTGTGGTCTTTATCAAGTTTTTTTTTGTGACTGAGTTTTCTTCCATTTTCTTCCACTTGTGCTTCACAGACAGAAGGTTGTTGGTTCTATTCCCACACCAGACCTTTCTGTGTGGAGTTTACATGTTCTCCTCGTGTCTGTGTGGGTTTTCTCCAGGTACTCTGGCTCCTCCCACCATCCAAACACATGCACTGATAGGTTAACTGGTTAATCTAAATTGTCCATAGGTGTGAATGTGACAGTGAGTGTTTGTCTGTATATGTTCAACCCTAAGATGAACAGGAGACTCATACAGAGTGTACCCCGCCTTCACCCATTGTAGCTGGATTAGGCCCCCAGTGACCCCTGTGACCCTAGTGAGGATAAAGCGGGTTCAGATGACAAGATGAGATGAGACGAGTTTTCCTCCACGATTCTTCTGATATCCGTGATTGTAATAAGTGCCAAATCCATTAAAGAAGTTAAGAAAACTCTCTCCATCTTACCAGCTTTCTACTGTTTTTATGTTTTGCAGGAAGTTCGGTGACGCTACCGTTACGCATTTCTGGTTATTGTGAAAAAGCTCTATCTAACATCTACCTTGCACAAAATACAGTGGTACCTCAACTTATGAAATTATTTCATTCCATATGTATTTTCATACCATGAATTTTTCGTAAATAGAGTCGCATTTTAAATGTAAAAGGCCTGATTCATTCCAAGGCCCCCAATACTACCCCTCAAACCCTTTAAAAATGCTAAATGTATACATGTTTTGTATGAAATATGTTTTAAAGATTAGCGAAAATTTAGATTTTAGATTTATTGTATTGGTCTCAGTGGGTAAATGTGTCTTCACTGACTGAACATTAAACCATTCAAATGAACCAGACATGTGGGTCATTTTCATACCATTGAGTTAGTTTTAATTCTGTCACTTTCACCTTCAAAAGTGTTTGTTGATGGATGTTTGGTGAAATATCGATCTAAAGACAATTGCCTTTGACAACTTTTCATAATCTTCCTAAAATGAACAATGCATACGTGGACGATAGCATGACTCGTGAAAATATATATATTTTTTTCCCACGAATTCAGAAAGTTGATGAAATGTGTCCAGCATGGCTTTTATTGGTGCTGATGGAACGATGGCTGCCACCTCTTCCTTTTTTTTTATCATCTCCTGTTTCACTTCTGTTTTTAACGCAGTCACTTCTTCTTTTCATTTGCACCAGGAATCACTTTCTTTGCGCTCATGATGAATAATGAATATGTACTGTAATAAAGTTTAAATGAACACACTGGGAAAAACTCACCAAAAAACAGTACCTCTGTCCTTTACAGGGTCAAAGGTCACCAAAAGCATCATGGGTAGCTCTCTCATTGCCAATGGGATGCTATGTACAATACTGTATTTACGTCTCGGGGGTTTCAGTTTTGTTTCGTAAATTGAATTTTCTTTCATATTCAGACACAAAAATTTTGCGTAAAGGTTTTGCGTTACTTGGATTATTCGTTAGCTGGGTTTTTCGTAGGTTGAGGTACTGAGGTCTTTCCAAATTGCAGAAGAAAATATTGACACAAGTTGCATCATTTCGAGAAAAGTGAAAAGTCCAGAGTATTTGGAGCAGTGACCTTCATGAAGCTGAAGGTCAACGTCACCTGTGGACAAGAAAGTCTGACATTCACTTCTTTTCTTTGACAAGTGAAAGTTGTTTCTTTACAGTTCTCATCCCATTTGGTCCCATTATGACATTTACCTCCAAAGCCCTTTGGCCTCATGGGGACAGCAGAAAATGTTCCAGGTGTTCATTTACTTTAGTTCCAATTTCAGCCTAATATGATCTAAACTGAGCCACAACAGTAAAATAATCTGAATAATAGGATCAAATGTTATAGTGAAAATGTTTACATCTACAAACTGTACTGGAAAATAACATGAACAAATATGAACAAACTGTAAATTATTAAATATGTTAATAATATTACACTTTAATTTATCATTTATATACATGCATCACAACTTACAGGTCTACTGTGATCATTTTATGGATTTTTATTTTTTATTGTTTTACACTGATGATATTTTTATGAAGATGTGTTTACTTAAAAAACATGTATTTTTTTAATGTATTTTTAAAAAATAATTATTTTCTCACTTTTTAGTTTTATTATTATTATTATTATTATTATTATTATTATTAGTTCTATTTATTTATTTTTATGTATTTTTATTATTCATTCATTTTTATTCTTTTTAAAATTGAATTACATTTTATAATTTTTATAATTTATTTCATTTTGTTTTATGTGTGTTGACACTCACTACCGAAATGGTACTTGATTACAAACTTGGTCCACATGAGACATGTAAACAAGCGTATGTGTGTGTGTGTGTGTGTGTGTGTGTGTGTGTGTGCTCGTATTTCTATCTTTATGAGGACATTGATATGTTTACACAGTCACATCATGGGGACTTGTGACACTATGGGGACCAAAAGGGTTAAATATAAATAAAGGTCCCCACTAGTAAAATAGAAATGATGTGGCCCTATAAATACATTAGTTTGTTTTTTCCGGAAGTCCCCATAAAGCATGAGGGAAACCGGTGCAAAGTGAAACATGTATTTTTAAAGGTTTGAAGATGTGTTTATTTTTAGGTTTTTTAAATGATTTAATTTATTAAGTAATTATTATTATTATTATTATTATTATTATTATTATTAATTTCTTTTTATTGAAATTTGTAATTATTATTGTTATTATTTTTCAAACATTTTTATTTTTAATTTAACTTTATAATATTTCTTATTCCTTTTTTTATTATTTTAAAAAAATATGTGTTTACATTCACTACCCAATGGCTACTTGATTATAAACTTGGTCCTCATGAGACATGGAAGTAAAGTTTATTTATAGAGCCCTTTTCACAGACACCAGTCACACAGTGTTTCACATAAAATAAATGAAAATACACAATAAAAAAACCCACATATGTAGATTATACAACTAATCAGACAATGTCTAAACAGGAAAGTCTTCAGCTCTTTTTTAAACACTTTCTCAGAGGAAAGTTTAGGCACCGCCACAGTAAAAGCCTGATCTAAACCTATGTGTGTATACATATACATACATACATATACATATATATATATATATATACATATACATACATACATATATATATATATATATATATATATATATATATATATATATATATATATATATATTTCATTTTGGCACTGTTAGTCTTCCATGTTTTTTTTTTATTAACCTTTATTTAATGGCAAGTCATTAAGAACAGATTCTTATTTACAATGACAACCTGCCAAAAAATGTTATTTAACCTTGTACAAATTTTAGAGTAGACAAAAAATATATTATTCTTTGACATCCTTTCCTTTTTTTGTCATGTTCTTCCCTTATCGTGTGAGTGACATGGACTTTTATGTGCGCCTCTGCTCACCCAGTGTGATGGACACCAGCATCCAATTGTGTAGCGTGGCAGGTAAAAAGCACTCTGGCTAAAAGACAAAGGCTCTTAGACACAAAATAATGCCTTCACACTCTAAACTAAAAAGCCTTCATCAGCACTGATATAATAGAAGAAAATGCCAGTTCACTCTGACAATTAAGCTTTTGTTCGACAGCTCTGAGCACTAATGCACACCTCGAAACCACAGCTGGAACCAACTAAGTTAAAGTACTTCATTACTGTACTGAAGTACATTTCTTAGCTGTCCGTACTTTAATTGAGTATTTATTTTTTCTGGAAACATTTTACTTCTACTCCCTACATTTTTGTATAAATATCTGTACTTTATACTATTTACAATTATATAAATATCTAGGGGTGTGACGAGACACTCGGCTCATGAGACGAGACCTGAGATTGGGTTCACAAGATTTTAAGCTAAAAAGTTTAAGCTTAAACTAAATTAAAAATGATATAAATGGACAAACTTTTATTTAACTGAGTTGCACATGGATTTTATAACTCTGTAAGCGTTAACTTTTAATGAACTTCTTCCTCTACTAATTGAAACTAAAATAAAATGTTATAACTGTTAAAAATAAATAAAATTATATATTTCTCCTTTTTTCAAAATCAAATGTGGCTCTTGACTGTGGAAGTTGAGGCGTGAATGTGTTTGTTGTTGTTTTCTTGACAGGTGCAGTTGTTTATTTGAGTACTGAGCTGTGGTGGAGCTGGAAATGTCTCTGTGTTGTGCTCGTATTAACCACGATGAACAGCATTGTTTGCGCCTGGGAGTGGACACCTGTAATAATGTCCAGGTTAAACAGTGTGAGGCAGGAGATGACAGAGAGCTGAATGTCACACCGTCACAGTCTGCATATTGTCCGTGTCTTATCACTCACTCTTTAACCACTTATCATTTCTGCTGAGAAACAAATAATTTGAAAGTGGCGCAGGCGTCTTCAATAGTTCATGGCGAAAGTTCTTCAGCATCCTCGGCTACTACAGTAGGTAGCTCAGGTCACTTTGGTGTACATGCACAGTTATGGTATTTTGGTCTAACAGTCTTTAGTCAGTCCACTCACACTATTCATCTCCAGTGTTTAAGTATTGCAAAAATAAATAGTTTTGCAAATACCATGAAAATTGAACAAATTAGACTGAACATTTGATGAAAGATGCTAGTCAGTTAGCGCCCTAATATATAGTAGGCCAATATGCATTTACTGTAATTAGAGCATGTTGGTAAGATAACAAGTTGAATGTGTCATGAGGGTTAAGGAGTTAGAGAGGACTCAGATGCTGAAGGGAAAAATAATTGAATAACAGACAGAAAATAAACAGGAACAAAACCTGGGGGTAGATCAGCCAGAGTCCGTGGTGGTGAAGAAATGTCCAGGTTATGGTAAAAAGGGAAATGTCTGAGTGTCCAGGTTATGGAGTTGACAAACTGAATGGTCCCACACCAGCAACTGCAAGTTGCATTGCTTAAATACTGCAGATTGGCAATGACTTACAGCTGCACGGTGCAGGGCCAGGTCAGTCTGGTGAGGATCTGGGGGAAAGGTTGTGGCAGAATGATGAATGTATTCACAACATTTAATTTGATAAAGGTGTATTCATTTTAAGAAAAGCAAATGTGTCTCATTAGTAAAATGAAAGTCTGTTGACATTCTTCAGAGTAGCACACGTTACCTTAGCAATGACCTTTTAAGGTCACAATTACAAAGTATGCCCATCTAATTGTCAGAAATACATTCCTCTCAAAAACACCATGAGCATTTATGTATGACATGTGTATAAACAGTTTAAAAATAAAAAAGACAGGTTTTTGTCGGAGGCGATGGCGGCCATATTGTGGAAATCGTGGCACTACGGTGGACAAGCACCTCCGTGATTTAAAAAGTCTAGGGACGCACTGACTCAATTCCAGTGAGAAACTCACCCAACTGTAAATTGCGAGCTGGTCCAGGACTAAAGTTGTACCTCATCTATGCTTTTAAGTTTTGTTCACTTACATCCACAATAGTTTCCCTTAATATTAGTTGGAAGAACTTAAAAAGCAGAACATGTTACAGCAACTTAATATATGAGTTAATAATACTATTTCTGAAACTTTGAGTATTCACAACTCAACATGTTTAATTATTCTGAACATTTGAGTTTACAGTGTTTGTTAAAGATACAGGAGTGGCAGCTCACGATACCATTGACATGCAAATCACAACACAGAACTGTTCAGTTCATTCTGATTCAACACATTCATTCTATTAAAATAATACACAATGAAATCCAATAACCTTATTTTTTTAAATTTTTTAAAATTAATTAAATTAATTAATTAATTAATTAATTAATTTAATTAATTAATTAATTAATTAATTTATCAAATGATTCCATGAAAGTGTGTTTAGTTGAGTTTCAGAACAGGTGCCTCACATACAGTCGGTGAAAAAGTTACACCTCTGTTTATAAAGTCATTTCTTCACATGTTTCTAACAATAAACATCTGCTCAAAATCTATTTCTACAGGTAATCATGTATTTATAATATAATGTACTGTATTCTGTGGACTATAAGGCACACTTAAAAGATTAGAATTTTCTCTGAAAACAACAGTGTGCCTTATATATAGATTCATTCTGGTTGTGGTTAGTGACTTGGAATTTTGACTTTTTATCTGATGATTTTGACTTTTTTAAGGTTTGATTTATCACAATAAAAGTGTGTTTTCTTCTATGTTATTGTGACTGTTTAGCTTAATGCACCTTAGAAATGAAAAACTTAAAAAAAAAATTAAACCATTCATGAACAGTGCACCTTATAGTGTGGAAAATATGGATTTATAATTCATAATTAGTGTAAAATATTAACTCTTACTAGTGTAAAGTTGATTGTGGAAATAGGTTCAGTGTAAATGTGACAGTGTAGATAGGGACACTACTACGGAGGTAGTGTTAACATTAGGTGTTATATAAACACTGGTGACTTTAGTGTGTTTAATCATTCCATATTATTTAGTTGTTCATTCTATTTAGTATCATGATGTTGTTTTGTGTTGTTGTTTTTGTGTTTATGTGTTTCATATATTTTTTTCCACAATGTTTTTCACAATTTTCACTTATAAAAAAAATTTGAATTCTTGGCCAGCTTTGGTGACCTGGATTTAGCGGTCGCTCTGGGGACTTACATGAACAGAAATGCTTTTTGTGGTCTGACCAGATTCACTAACATATGAGCGACTGAGCTCTCAGGGGCAGAACAGTCGACCAATCAGCAGCCGGCACAGACCAACAGAGGAGCACGAGTCCTCAGCTGCAGAGACAGAACGTCTACTCACATGTAGAGGAGAGCTGAGGCTGATGGACAAGTGCAGAGACAGAGGACAGGCTGGAAAACACTTTCAGTATCAGGGACACGTACGACTTCACAAAGTGGTCAAACCATCGACATAATAAAAGTATAGACGCCACATCGGCTGCTGCGGCACAAGAAATGTGGCCGCTAGGGCACTGACTTTTTCAAATCGACTTATCCGTCAAAGTCGAAGTCAGGTCGACAAGTTGTAATGATGTCATCACATTGTCAGCGGAGAAACAACACAGATACACGTCTGTCCAGCACTGAGCAACTAGTAATAAAGTTCACTGCAACACAACAATGTCCACTGACAAGACACAAGTGTCAACATTTTAACCCAAACAAAACAAAGGCTAACGTTAGCAAAGAGTTTTCTGTTAAATTTAACTGAACATCAGTAGGTGAACATATGTCCACATTTTGTTTGGACCCACGGGTCTAAAACCAGTCTGTCCACACATTCAGAGATGCTGCTAAGGTTTTGGAGGCCCTAAGCATAACTGGTCAGGGAGGCCCCCCCACCACCACCTCAAAATACACACGTGGACATGCACCCCCCCCTCACCCATCCACCCACACACAAACAAACAATAAGTTATACTGAACATTTACAATATTATAATAAATAAGGCTAATAACAGCAGTAAACAGTAAAGAACAGCAGAACTATTAATGATTTATAAATAAATGTTAAACATTTCTTAAGAGCAGCATTACAATTAAATTAAATGAAAGGCACCTGTAGATTCCAAACAATGATCAATGAACAAAAATAATTATGCTCGTAAATAAAGAAGGCTTTACAATAAAAAAAATTAATAAAAATAGCTGCATGTTGAAAACAATGACCAATGAAATTCTGCACATCAATTAAGAAGAAGACAGTTTTATAAAGGTGCACGGTTAGCTTTCCTGGCATCAGGTCATGCAAAGACAGAGTATGTGCAACGTCGGCATTGATGCTGATGACGGCAAGGCCACCTAACCGCTCTTGTCTCATTGTTAACCGTAGATATGTTTTTATCAGTTTCAGTTTGGAGAATCTACGTTCAGCAGAGGCAACTGTGACTGGGAGAGTCAGGGCAATTCTAAGAGCAATCCACAGATTCGGATCCACTTCTTGTAGGTTATTTTCATGCAGATTGGTGAGCATCTCTAAGGCAGATGTCTGTGATGGAAGTTGAGGGAGATTGATCATCTCCTGCATCATCTCCAGACCATGAATATCAGCTTCACCTTTATGTGTCAGTTTTCTCCACATCCCAACAGTGTTTATGCAGGTCCTGCTTGGATATCCCATGTCATTTCTGAAAATCAAGTAGCACTCCGAATGTGTCTCTCACTTGGTTCATGGTCTCAAAGCGCTCCTGCAGTGATGTCCACAACATGGTTGAAAAATTCCACCTCTCGTCTCTTTTGTGCATCACTGAAGGGCTCATCAGGAGCTTCATAACCAAACTGCCTTTTAGTGCTCCTCAACCTCTTCTTTTTGAGCTCAGGTTCGATATTAAGAGCTTCACACAACTCCTTGGCAGTGTCTATGGCCTCAGAAAACCCAGACTGCCTGTACTTGGTGAGGGAGGCTTTTGCAGTCTCAGTCAGACTGGCAGCATTGAAGGTGACTGCAGCAGTTTGTTCACATGGGTAGTGATGGAAAGAACTTCAGCCCAAACAACTGTGCAGATCAGAAATCTGAATGAGCCAACCTCTTCTGCCAGGCCTTCAGCCTCTGCCCTTGGTACAGGTTCAGTGACAGCTTCTCTTGCATCCAAGAGAGCTTCTCTCACTTCTTTAACCTGACTTCGGACAGTGACGACGCTCTGAAGTCTGCTCTCCCATCTCACATCAGACCATGATTTCAGAGCCAGTTTGACATGTTTAAGTAAGATGTTCCACCTCTGTGTGGCTGCTGAGAAAAAACATAACTATATCTGAAGGTATCCAAAACAACCAATTGTATCTGTAGAGGGTATGACCAGATTCATTGTATGTGCAGCACAAGGGACGAACGCTGCCCTTGGATTCAGCTGTAGCAGTCTGGCCTGCAGTCCTTGCCTCTTCCCTTTCATATTGGCTACATTATCCTCTGCAATCATCAAATGGAATACCAAGTTCCTTAAACTTTTCCAGAACAACTTTTGACAGATTGAGCCCTGTTGTTTCAATCACGTTCATGTATCCGAGGAAGTACTCTTTGATGTGTGGCTTGGGCACCAATTCCACAATGCGCACAATAAGAGACATTTGTTCCTTGTGGCTGATGTCGGGGGTGCAGTCAAGGATGATGGCATAATATTTAGTTTCTTGGATGTTTGCAACAATGGTGTGAATTGTTTGGGAGCAGATGATCTCTATTATTACATTTTGCGTTTGTTGTCCAAGAAGCCTCATCTTTAATTTTGGCCACATACCCCTCTGTAACTGGATCAAATTGAGCCAGCAGCTCCACCTCTTTCAAAAAATTGCCATAGTCTTGTGCGTATAAACTTTGCAAAGAGCCCCTAAAAGGCAAATTTCTGGTGGCCAGAGACAAGGTTATTGAGAAGAAGAGCTTCAGAACATCTTGCCATCTCTTCCTCTCTGCCTCCAATAAGGACAGCTCCTGTTGGTCTACAGTTAGTTTCTTCCTCAGCTGCATATCCAGCTCAACAAGCATCAACGCTGAACAATTTTAATCTTTACCAAGTACTTACCAGCGAGAGATGCACAGGAATCATCTTTTTGTTTCTTTTTGTTTTGTTTTTTAGCACCAGACTCATGCTGCCGTTTCATTCTAGAATTGTGGATAAATATTGTGGTAAATATTGGGCGCTAGCAGCATAGACATATGACACAGAAAGATGCAAACTGGGCTGTACCATTTCAGGGAGGGTAGGGGGAGGGACTTTGTATTAGGTACAAACATAAAACATTTAATTTGCTCGAATTGAATGATGGAGTACGCCATATTTAAAGATAACGCAAATTACCTACTAATACATAATTCACATTTTTCAAAATGTAAATTATAATAATTTTCATCATGGCATTTTCAGTCAATTTCAATGACAGTGGAGGCCCCCACAAACTTCTGCCAGGTAGTTGCGGCCCTACGCGCATTGCGTACTCTGCGTATACCTGCACACACATCTGTCATGCGTCCTCATTTTTTATATTTAGTGTAAAACGTTTAAGTCAGCGGCCGACAAGATGAAGACCACACTGTTCACATGTTTGGAAAAAAAGAGCATGTTGTCTGCACTACTGCTCATATCAGTCAGGTTAGCTAGCGGATGCCTCTTCAGATGTGAGAGAGAGAGTGAAAGAGAGAGAATTACATGTGACTTGTCGACTCCTCCAAATTGAAGTCTACGTGATGACTACTGGACATTTCTGTTAATGTCCCATCTTGGACAGGTAAACCGCTCCACTGAGTGTCGTCTGTTTGACAGGGACAGTCTGTGCCACAGGGCTCATGCACACACTGCACTGTAGGACACGACTGCCATATAGGTTAGTGTCACTTGACGTCACATTGCTATCATCAGTGCACAATTTTCAGATGGAGGGCAGGTAGTGAAGTAGCTTGATGAAAATGTCTATATTTTGTGTAGTTTACGGCTGCACCAATCGTACTAACTGAGAGAAGAAAAAGCTTTTTTTTTAAGAGTACCAGATTGCCATTCACAAAGGTGAGAAATAACCTAACCCTAAAAAAAACTAAAAAACGCTGATGCTGATGCTAATGCCTGTGTTAGCGACCACGTCATTGTCCTTCACAATAATCTACATCTTCAAAGGTCATCTCTGAGATTGGTTACCGAGACACATTAAGATGTTTGTTGACATTAGACTGTGCTGCTACTGCTCTACTGCATTTAATTTAGCTTGGTAATATATATGTATATATATATATATATATATATATATATATATATATATATATATATATATATAAAAATGTTCCTCTCGCCCCACCTGGGCGGTGTCTCCTTCAGACTCGGGTCCTCTACCAGAGGCCTGGGAGCCTGAGGGTTCTGCGCAGGATCTTAGCTGTTCCTAGCAATTCACTCTTTTGTACAGAGATCTCTGATGTTGTTCCTGGTATCAGCTGGAGACATTCTCCCAGCTTGGGGGTCACTGCCCCTAATGCTCCGATCACTACTGGTACCACTGTTGCCTTCACACTCCACATTTTCTCTAACTCCTCTTTCAGCCCTTGGTATTTCTCTTCTCTTCTCATGTTCTTTCTTTCTGATGTTGCTATCACTGGGGACTGCTACATCTATCACCACCACTGTCTTCTCATGTTTATCCACCACCACTATGTCAGGCTGATTGGCCATCACCATCTTGTCAGTCTGGATCTGGAAGTCCCACAGGATCTTGGCCTGTTTGTTCTCTGTCACCTTTGGGGGGTTCTCCCATCTTGATCCTGGGACCTCCAGTCCATACTTTACAGATGTTCCTGTACAGTATGTCCTCTACCTGGTTATGCCTCTCCATGTATGCCTTGCCTGCCAGCATCTTACACCCTGCTGTGATGTGCTGGACTGTTTCAGGGGCTTCTCTACACAGCCTACACCTTGGGTCCTGTCTGATGTGGTAGACCCCAGCCTCTATAGCTCTGGTGTTCAGGGCTTGTTCTTGTGCAGCCATGAGTAGTGCCTCTGTGCTGTCCTTTAGTCCAGCCTTTTCCAGCCACTGGTATGTCTTTTCCATATCAGCCATTTCCTCAATTTGCCGATGGTACACGCCATGCAAGGGTTTGTCCTTCCATGATAGCCCCTCTGGTTCCTCGACCTTACTGGGCTTTTGTTGCCTGAGGCATTCACTTAGCAGTTGGTCATTGGGGGCCATTTTCTTGATGTATTCCTGGAGGTTCGCCGTTTCCTCCTGGACAGTAGTTCTGACACTTACTAGTCCTCGGCCCCCTTCCTTTCGCTTAGTGTACAGCCTCAGGACACTGGACTTGGGGTGGAACCCTCCATGCATGATAAGGAGTTTCCTTGTCTTGATATCAGTGGCCTGTATCTCTTCCAGTGGCCAGGATATTATCCCAGCTGGGTATCTGATCACTGTTAATGGCCTGGATCTTATTTTTGATGTTCAGCTGACTTTTCAGGACCTGCCTTACCCTCTGTAGGTATTTGGCTGTGGCTGACTTCCGAGCTGCCTCCTCATGATTACCATTTGTCTGTGGGATCCCTAGGTATTTGTAACTTTCCTGCACATCTGTGATATTCCCTTCAGGTAGGTCAACCCCTTCAGTTGTGATCACCTTTCCTCTTCTAGATATCATCCGCCCACATTTATCTAGTCCGAATGACATCCCAATGTCTTTGCTGTAGATCCGGGTGAGGTGAATTAGGGAATCAATGTCACGCTCATTCTTGGCATACAGCTTGATGTCATCCATGTAGAGGAGGGGGTTGATGGATGTTCCACTTCGGAACTGGTATCCGAAGCCACTCCTTGAGATGATCTGGCTGAGGGGGTTTAGGCCTATGCAGAACAGCAGGGGGGACAGAGCATCTCCTTGGTAAATGCCGCATCTGATGCTCACTTGTGCAATTGGCTTTGAGTTGGCCTCCAGAGTTGTCTTCCACAGCCTCATTGAGTTCTGGATGAACTCTTTTAGTGTCCTGTTGATGTTATAGTTTTAAGCATTCCAGTATCCCATGTATGTGACATTGAGTCATAGGCTTTCTTGTAGTCAATCCAGGCAGTGCACAGGTTGGTGTTCCTCGTCTTGCAATCTCGGGCAATTGCCCTGTCAACCAGTAGCTGGTGTTTGGCTCCCCTGGTGTTGTTGCCTATTCCTTTCTGTGCTCTGCTCCATGTGCCTAGCAATATATATATATATATATATATATATATATATATATATATATATATATATATATATATATATATATATATATATATATATATATATATGCCATATCAAAGCTTATTATCTCTAAACACTTGCTTATCTAAATTAATTTCCAATCTGTGCACAATGTTTGATGTTATTGTAGAAGATAATTCAGTAGAAAAAGTGTGTACAACCTGACAACCTCCAACTAACAGTTTTCCGCTGTTGAAATACTTTTCATTGAAGCAGTTTAGCTGAAAATAACTCAATTAGTCTATATATATCAGTAGAACATGAAAACAACTGGAATGTCTCTGTCAAGAACCTTTTCACACCTGCCAGGCGACTGTTTCACACATTCTGATCACATCGTTTAACTGGCTGTAGGAAAAATGATGTTTATGAAATATGAGCACATTTGATATCAAATGAAAGCTGATAGCATGTAGAACACACATAGATTATTTTACTATTTTTTTAATAGTATATATATATATATATATATATATATATATATATATATATATATATATATATATATATATATATATATATACTGTATATATTATCAAGTGATTCAGAACTTCAGAAAAACTGTCATTTTAAGGGTATGGTCAAATATTGGTCTAAAGTAGACAGTGCATCCCAATTTTTTCAGTGTTACCAGTTATTTTTTCACTTGAGGGGATCCCAATGGGCAAGAAGAACATTGGGTCAGAGAATTGTGTGGAAGGAGGAGGGTGCAGAAGGTCAGTTACTGGCCCATTGTGTAACAGAAGGAAGTCAGAGATCCATACAGACTTTATACAGACTTAATAAATGGACTGGAGCCTTACGATGTACCAAGCAGGGAATGGGAATGAAATAGATTTACTGCTGCCATTCACTACTGCGGGTGTATTTGGTACATATTAAAAAGTGAAATAGTACTTTTACTGCCACTGTCTGCTTCTGCATTGTGTTTTGCAAAATAACTACATCCCATATCGTATATCAGAATATTATATTACTGTTAAGACCACGTTAAATATTAATGCACCACAGTGGTTCTCAAATCCAGTCGTCATGACCCACAGTGTTCTGCATGTTTGAGCTTCTATCACAACTAGTTCAATTAGTGATCAGCTCTTCAGTTCAGAAGTCTGATAATGATGTAATGGCTTCCAGGTGTGATGGGAGAGGGATATATATACATATCTAAGGCCCAATCTGCACAAAAGTGAATTCACGTGAAACCAACTTACTTTTTTAACAGATTGGCCTTTCATCAAAATGGGACTTGTGTCATGGGTACCCCAAAACCATATCTTTGGAAAACAGGTCCCAGAGTAGGACGATTTGGAGACGGTGCCGTTTCTGCACCCATCTGGGCGAGTAAAATGTGTTCAAACCCATGTCGTGACCACATGACCCGAAAAAACAGCAGCCTTGTGCTCGTAGCATTCATTCCTGACACACACACAGTAACAATGGTGAACAACAGAGTAGCAGTGGTGAATGTGTCACAGTGTTATAGTTGTTTGTTTCCAGCGTGTGTTGTGACGGTAGAAAAAGGATGTGGGCACATGTGCACTACTTCTATTGTTCTCTTGTATCAGGTGGGACTGGCTTAGAGTGCACATAAAGGGTGTGGCATGTGAATCAGCAAGAGTTTTGTCCTCATGCTGACGCAGATTTTTTACTGAAACATTTCCATTTTTACGTGAGAATTTCAAAACTAAACTTGTATCGAACTCATCTGGACGTAGCCTAAACATGCAGGACACTGGGCCACGAGGACCAGATTTGAGAACAACTGATATAACGATGGTTGTGTCTGAAGTCACTCCCTACTCCCTACATAGGTAAATAAATATAGTGCGCTACATAGTGAACTCAATTGAAAACTTTTTGGACACTACTACAACGCGGTTTAATCGCATCACTGTCGAACAATTAAAACGTAACAGTGTCGTCTCTCACAAAATTAAAAGGCTATTAATTTTACTGTTATTAACTGTTAAACAACTCTTATCTGGCATCTGTCATCCAACAGACAGACTGAACATTTACTGTTACTGAACAGCTGTCGCTCTGCCAGTATGACGTCCATTCTCAATCTGTTTCTTTTAATCATAAATCTCCTCGACCTTCAGCCATTTTTTGATTTTGATTTTTGAAATGTCTTAACGGCCTTGCGCCTTCTTATTTATCTGACCTGCTTTTGACGTATCGACCCTCGCAGACCCTTAGGTCCTCCGGCAGTGGCCTCTTAACTGTCCCCGAGCCAAGACTGAGACCCACAGCATTTAGCCACTATGGCCCCCGCCTGTGGAACAGCCTGCTGGAGAACCTCAGGGCTGCAGAGACTGTCCATGCTTTTAAAAGAAGGTTAAAAACTCACCTTTTTAATCTGGCTTTTAACTAACTTTAAAATGTTTTATGTTCTTGTTGTTTTATGTGTTTTACTCTCTTAGCCTCTTACTTATGTTTTAGGTTTTTACTGCATTTCTTAGCTTAAAACTTTTATGTTTTAACTCCAGTGTTTCCTCAGGGGGGTCCTCCACACTGGGGGTTGTATCTGGCCCGCTGCTGGGGGTACTGCCCGCGGGTCCCCTCGGCCCGGCTGGTTGGGGGGCTCTTCACCTTGGTGGGGGGGCTCTTCCAGTTTGCCGGCGTCGGGGGTCTGTGTGCTAGCGCCCCTAGTGGTCATGGCCTGGGGCTCCTCCCAGTGTGGAGGACCCCAGGGTACACGTTTCCATGATGCTCAGCGCCAGGTCATGTCTCCTATATTTGAAACTGAGAGTGTGTGTGTGCGTGTGCATGTATGGGTAGGTGTGTTGATGTGCGTATGTGTGTTCTGTGAATATATGGTGGGAGGGATGGGTACTTGTTTTTAATGTTTTTAATGCTGTAAAGCACTTTGTGTTACATTTTTTGCATGAAGAGTGCTATATAAATAAAGTTTGATTTGATTTGATTCATGCAATGCATGATGGGATATAATGCGTTCCTGAGTGACCATCCATGTCCACTACATTTCACAGTGGATTGTGGGATACATTGAGTGACTATATAGTGATTATAAATAGTTCACTAAAGATTCAGACACCCCTACAAAATAGAGTGTCACTCTATAGAGGGGTTAGGGAATGATTTCGGACACAGCCCGTGTGTCCTGTATCATACCTACATTTATGATGTTTGCAGCAACAAAAAGAAACAATTAGTGAAGTATCCAGTGAGTTACTATTGATTAATCCTGCTGACTCATCACTGCAGATCAGTGGTCCCCAACTGGTACCGGTCCATGGATCAATTGGTACCGGGTCGCCGGCTGCCTTATAAATAATTAATTAATTATTTCTCTTTTATTCATTATTCGAGTCTGAACAACCTTTTATTTTGAAAAATTACCGGATTCTCTCAGTTACATCTCTGTCATTTCAATGCCAAAAATGTAACCCACATGTTAGCAAAATAAGTAAATAAAAACAGATGTCTTTGGAAAGTTTCTTTTCGAAGAGGAAAAGGAAGAGACAGAAGAGCCTCCAACTTCCAAGAAAAGGAAAGATTTTAAGACAATACCAGGAGTTGTACTTGAAATATGAATTTATCGTGACAGGTGATTCCCACAGACCAAGCCGGCTCTGTATAATTTACGACGACCGATATAAACAATCTACCCCACAGGTCTGTGGTAAAACTGTCAAACATTGACCGGTCCGAGGTAATAAAAAGTTTGGGGACCATTGAAACAGATGACACAGTGGAGCAGGGAAGTGGTCCAAGATGGCGGCTGCATTTCTCCTCAGCGCCAATAGGTGGTAATGGCCGATACAGCGTCTACTCTTTTATAAATCTGACCCAACATTTGTGGGGAGAGATTATTGTAATCGGTGTGTGTGTGTCTGTTTGTGTGTGTGTGTGTGTGTGTGTCTGCAGAGACATATCATGCTATAACTCAATTAATACTTGAGATATCACCATGAAATTACATGGACATGGATATATACATATAGCTAAGGTTCATCAGATGCAATGATCCATTTGAGTAAAGGTCAAAGGTCAAGGTTACAATGAACTAAATCATCATATTAACATTATCTGTTATAACTCAAAAACGGAAGGTGACATAACTTACAGATTGGTACCAAACGATGTGGAATAAAGATTTCTACAATTCTCATGATTGGTGTTATCACCCACGACCAATAGTTTTTCAGATCTCTGGAGGTCAAAGGTAACATGTTGAAAAATGAACTTCTGTAACAGTGTTTGCATGTGTCAAACATAGACATATCACACTATAACTTAATACTGGATATATTATCATAATACTACACATACTGACACATAGAAAACATGCCCTTTGGGGCAGCGGTGGCTGCGATATTTTGCTTTACAAAAATAAAATGATTTGATATAACCAAATTATCAAAATTGCAAAAGGTCAAAGGTCAAGGTTGCATTGAACAGAAAGGTTAAAAGCATTCTCTGAATACTGACTATGGGTCAAACTATATAAATAAGTGCTGCCAGGTGTGACACCCACAAAGTAATTAGTTTTGTGTGATTTGGTTTTCTTTTGTATATACCGTAATTTCCGGACTATAGAGCGCACCTGATTATAAGCCACACCCACCACATTTTAAGAGGAAAACCGATTTTGTACATACACAAGCCGCACCTGTATATAAGCCGCATGTGCCCACATTAAAACATGTAACACAAACACAAAATTAACCCAAACCCGACTTCAAGTCCCGTGAATGAAAGTAAATGTCCTTCATTAAAGTCCACAGTCCAATAATCACAGCCGGCAAAATGAACGGAAAATGATACTTAAGGTTTGATGCAGACCTGCAGAGTCCGGGTCCCGTTGAAAGTAATCCAAGGAAAAAAAAGTGTATATTTCCAAAGGTAAGGGAGGGAAAAATATATATCCACTATTGTCCGCCGCGTCCACAAACAGGTGGCTGGTCGCCGCCTCACCTCATCTATCGCAGAGTCAGCGATAACTTTAATCTTTCACAGAGAGTTCAGGTCAAACTCCTCCGTGCCAACGTGCAAAAAAAATCCACAGGGTCTGGTCGAGCCTCTGTCTTCTCTCACACACCGCCGCGGGTTTTTCTTTAAGCAACTTTTTACCCCCTCTTCACCTTTTTTTGTCTGTCCCTCACCTTTACCGGTCCCCACTTAAACCCGTCACCCCGCGTTTGTTCCGCCCCTCCTTTTTCATTCAGTCTTCCTCGACGCATATATTCCACCGGTCTAAATCTGACCTTTTCTACTCGAGCGCCTCTGGCGGCCGTTAGGAAAATTACATAAATTGGCCGCGTCACTGAAAAAGCCGCAAGGTTGAAAGATTAGGAAAAAAGTAGCGGCTTGTAATCCGGAATTTACGGTATATGTACACCTCCATTTATGATTCAAGTGAACGAGTACAGAGACACATAGGATTGAACCACCACCAATTATGAACAGTAGGGTGCAGTGTCCGTTGCCTTCTACCTGTTACATTCTGAGAGGAACTGAGTTTCTAAGTGGGTTTCTGGTAAGGCGCCATTATACGATCGCCTTGCAAAGAGACATCGTCGTTTTTCATTCATTCCTGTGTCCTGTTTATTTCAGGTTAGTTGCGAACTAAAACTCACTTTGTATGTAACATACATGATCCTAAGAGGAATATAAGTCAATTAGTTTCAGTTTGATGTGAATGTGATGATGTTTGGTTTTGAGTTGGTGACTTTAACAAGTATTACAGGTGGACTCCTGTATATGTTGTTGTTTATTATCTTTAAGCCATTTTATACACTTTATGAACAGAGATGAGTCAGAGTGAATGTATTAAGAGATCGTTTTGGTATGTTATTCTATTACTGTAACAGAGTGTTTGTATGGTTTATTTTAGTATTTGATCAGTATTATTAGACTATTATTAAACTCACTGTCTACTTTCATGGAGCACTTTAGCAGTGTAATTAGTCACGCTAGTTACTGCAAGAACATTAATACTGTGATGGTAATATACATACTAGGGATGCTACGGTATTGAACTGTAAAGTAAAAAGACATGGGAAAAGACTGATGAATATAATATGCTGTAAAGAGAAAGAGAAAATATGGGTTATGTAATGTGGATTAATTGCAATGACAATGATTGTGATATTGTTTATGATTGTTGACCAGACAAAAGAACAACATTGAAAAGAGAATGGAAAAAGAAAACAAAAGAAAGAGACAGAAAAAAGTTTTTGAGATTAATAAAATTATATGATCGCCTTGCAAAGAGACAACATCGTTTTTCATTCATTCCTGTGTCCTGTTTATTTCAGGAAAATATTTAAACTGTCAGCAGGTACCCACGCTGGGGCCTGTAACACAGGCACAACAAACCCCACCCCCTCACAAACTGTTCTGCTCCTCAAGGACAAAATGTGAAACTGTGGGTTTGACCTTTTAATGTTTTAAAGTTATTTTGAAGTCGATGCCAGGTTTCCTATCTGTCAATAACAGCAACTAAGTCTCTAAATCCACTGTTGTACTCCATTTGAACAAAATCATTAATATTGTCTATCAAAGTCAGTGGGTGGGGCTAAGGTGAATCTCTTAAAACGTTTCATGTTGTTCATATTTGACTGACTTTGATGGATGAGGTTGACAGATAAAATAAATTCATGATCCATTGCAACACAAATGGAAATAATTAATTATTTAGTCATATATATATATATATATATATATATATATATATATATATATATATACCTCAAATGAATTAGTATTTTAATTGACATATTTCATTAATTATTTAATGAAGTATTTATTCATTGATTTAATTAATTTTGCATGTTTAGTCCTCCAAAGTTAACAGTTAAAAACTGCTAAAATGTTTTTTTGTAATGAACATGATCTGACAACACATTCCAACACATGTATCACTTTTATGCCCACTGGAATGTGAAAACAAGTAAATCTGGGAAACAAAGAAAATGTTTATTTTTGTTTGTTTTTAACTTCCCATTAGAATGTGAAGAATGTGACGTGTTAAATAACGCACATACAGCCAAGCTCATTTTCTTTAGCAGGGTTTGCAGTTAGCCTTTAACCTGCTTTATTTTCATGTACTGGACAGAAATAGCACTAGTGCCTCTTTTCTGCAACTTTCTGTTCTTACTTTTGGTTGCCATGGCGAACATTAAGACGTTACTGTCAGTGTCAGAGGTTCATTTTCCTGCTCTGACTCCTGATGCCTTTTCTTGGGGTTTTTGATGCATCATTCAGTATATCATACAAATATGAACAACCTGAAATGTTTAAAGAAAATCAAGCCCAAATCAGGCTGAATGTAGAAAATGAGTTTGAGACCCCTGGTGTACGGGCTTTGAACTTCTCCGTTGCCGTGGCCACAGCATCATCACCCATGTGTCCAAATGTCAGATCCATCCACACCCACGCACAGGTCTGAAGTGGAAGTGATTATGCACGATAAAAGCATGTGTTCCAGCTTACACAACTGCAGTTATCGTGCTGTTAACTGTCCACACACTTCCTTTGTTCCAGCTGGAGTACAGTCACATGTTCCACAACAACAGGAGAAACCACTTCTGATGCAGGAACATGTAAAAGTCCAAGGTTTGAAACGTGTAAAGTAGGTGGAAGGACAAACTGAAACCTGATGTTTGGTTTTATTTTCTGTTCAGACACACTGGCTCTGTTTACAGGAGAGTGTTTATTCCTGTTTAGTCCAGAATAAAAGTTCATTCCTCTTTCAGATGAACAAGGTAAACACTTAATTCCAGTTGAAAATGATAACTCACTGGTAGTATTTTTGAATGAATGAATGAATTAACGTTATTGTCATTGTACAAAAAAATGCAATAAATAAACTTAAATATAAAACACAATAAATATTGACTAAACACGCAATATAAAAATAAATAAATACAATACAATACAATGCAGTAATCTAAAAGAAACCCTGACACTTTATTCACATATTGGCCATAATGATGTTCAATAATCTGGTGGCTGAAGGGTAAAGGTGTTCCTGAGCCGGTCTGTGCGGTGCCTCCACAGTCTGTATCACCAGTAGGTCAAAGAGGCTGCGACCAGGGTGGGATGGGTCCTTCAAAATTCTCTTTGCCCCGCTGAGCCCCCGAAGGTCTGCCAAATACTCCAGGGAGGGCAGGGGGCGGCCAATGACTTTCCCTGCCCGTTTGATGACCCCCTGCAGGGCTGTCCTTTCTTTTACAGTAAGGCCAGCGTACCAGACTGTGATGGTGTATGTGAGCACACTCTCCAAAAGTTTCCATCAGGTTTTAGGTACTAGTAGTTCATATGATTCATATATTATTACATATGGTTAATACTATGTGTTCAGAATATTATTGTATGGAGCAGCAGTTTCCCGGCATATTCATGGTCTGTTGGTCCTGGGAAGAGGATAAATGTAACAATCTGAACAAAGTCATCTCACATAGCATTACAGGTGACTAGTCATGAAAAGACTTGGTATGAAAGATAGGTTCTAAACTGTTATAACTGTTATTGTCTCGTTTTGTGGTTTTCTGTTTGTCTTCCTGTTATTTCGGTCATTGTGAGGGTCTGGGCTTTTATTTTGTTATGTGGGTTCATGTCTCACTCTGTCTTATTTTGCTTCCATGGCACAGGTGTTTGTCACACCCCCTTTTTGATTCCACTTGATGTGTCACCTGTTTAGCTCCTTATTTAAGCCCCTCCTGTTTCTCTGTCAAATCGCGAATTTGTTTTCTCCCAGTGCAGCAAATGAGTGTTTTACTTCTTGTCTTGGTCTCTATAGTTATAAATCTGTTTTGGTACTTTGGTTCTGGTCTGTTGTCGCTCCCTTGTCTGCTTTTACTTTACTTTCACTTATTTATGTATTTATTTATTGGTGTGTCTATGATGTATGTATTGCTGTGTGCTTTTAATGGTTCTCTGCTGGCTGTATTACAAATTGCCCCGCATGGGGACAATAAAGTTTTCTAAGTGCTTTGTCTGAATCTGCTTCCTGGAACCCTCCACTGACACCGAGTTTGCCTCCTCCCTGTCGGCACTTTATTGGATGTGTTATGACCCTCACATGTACACCGGTAACGTCTGTGAGTTTTTCCCTGTATGCCTTGGCTAATTTTCTGGTTCTGACCCTGATCTGTTTTTATACCTAATTTTTGCCCTGTTTTCTAGTTGCTGCCTTGATTAACACCTGCCTGGCGACACCTGTCGAAGCAGCTTTCCTAGTGCTGACCAGTGCACATAGTGGAAGTAAAAGTAGAAGTATTGATACATAGTGCAATGGTCAGTGTTCTGACTTTCTCCGTCATATTCCACTCTCAGGATACGTGCATGAAATGCTCCGTGCATGTACTGGTGAAGTGGCTCTTGTCTGTTTTCATAACAGTTAGAACCTGTGACTGAAGTCCCCACTCATGATCAACATAATGATGCCAAGATAACTAATTACTCGGTGCGGTCCAGTAGTCTCCGGTCAGCGCCACTGTCCTAGTCTGTCGGCGGCATCGACTTCGGCGCATTACTTTTCCGATTTACGGAAATGCCTGAGGTTCAAATGCCACTGCATTAATCACATGTTAATAAAATTGGTGGCGTTAAAGGCACGTTGCATTAATGTGTTAACTTTGACAGTCTTCAAAAAAATCCAAATACACTGGTCCATCCTTTTTCATGGGGCGTACATTCTAAAAATAACCCACAATAAGTGAAATCTACTCAGTAGCATTTCAATTCCAGGGTAAACTGTGATTTTCTGGGTTAAACCATGTTCAGCTTCTGCACATGTTCATCCACCGACTGTTCTGTTCCTGTGTGTGTGTGTGTGTGTGTGTGTGTGTGTGTGTGTGTTTTAGTTCAGAAGTTATCAGTTATCAGAGCAAGTTTTGTCAGTGATGACAACTTGTCTTTCTGCTGTTGAGTCACTGAATAAACTGTGAAACCACAGCAACTGTCACTGAGGCTTATTATAGGATGGACTTTACAGTAGCTGGTCATCATAGAGATAGTACTGACTATACAGTACGTGGTCGTCATAGTGATAGTACTGTCTTTACAGTAGCTGGTCGTCATAGCAACAGGACTGTACAGACATATGAACACATATACTGGTTAAACCATATCTCTTCAGTCTCTTGTCAGTTAATAAAGTTTGAACCATTGAATTGAATTCACATTCCCCCAAATAAACTTTTTTTTTCTCACAATAGTTAAATTGTATATATAGAGTTTTGGAAACAAACTCTTCAGATAATCAGTGTCATGTGACTAGAACAAACAAAGACATGCTAACTTTATTCCAACAGCTGCTCATATGTAGCCTGTTTGTGCTTACCTCCTTCCAGCCAGCGCTAACAGCTAATGTCCCCATAGCTTTTATGGGCCGCTGCTTGCTCCGTCCTCCTCCATTAAAGCAGTCATTTCAGAGTTCAGACCCACTTAGATGCTTCAGTTCCTAGATTACAGTCAATCCATCTGTCAGCCTCTTCTTCAGTGGATTAATGAAAGCTCACCCTGAAGCCACTGATAACTTCCTCTGCTTTTTAACGTTAAATGTTTCACACGTTGGAAGCAGAAGTTCTTATGTGTTCCCAAGATGCACCACTTTCACACTTTTCAATTTACAACTGGTTGAGTTTTTCCACACAAGAAAACCAGAGGTGGTCAAAGTACTCCCATTCTGTACTGCAGTAGAAGTACAGCTATTGGTGTAAAAAATACTCTGGTAAAAGTAGAAGTACTGATTTAACTCCTTTACTGAAGTAAAAGTAAAAAAGTACAACTTCTCAATTGTAATAAAGTACACGAGTATGGATGAAATAATACTTATTTAAGTAGTGAGTTAGTGTTTAGATGATGTGTTTTATAAGCGGAAAAAAAGTCAAAATTATGATATAGTAAATCACAATTTCTGATTTACTGATTTCTGATTATTTTTCTACTGTCACATTTGTTTAGTTTGAAAAAGTAAGTAGTCTATTCTGAGAATGTAAAGAGTATAAAGTACAGATATTTATATTAATGTAAAGAGTATAAAGTACATATATTTATATAAATGTAAAGAGTATAAAGTACATATATTTATATAAATGTAAAGAGTATAAAGTACAGATATTTATATAAATGTAAAGAGTATAAAGTACATATATTTATATAAATGTAAAGAGTATAAAGTACATATATTTATATAAATGTAAAGAGTATAAAGTACATATATTTATATACATGTAAAGAGTATAAAGTACATATATTTATATAAATGTAAAGAGTATAAAGTACATATATTTATATACATGTAAAGAGTATAAAGTACAGATATTTATATACATGTAAAGAGTATAAAGTACAGATATTTAAATAAAAAGTTGTCAGAAAAATAAATACTCCAATAAAGTACAGATACCTGCAAAAAATCTACTTAATTAGAGTAAAGGAAGTACTTCTACTTAGTTACTTCCACCTGTGGTAAATGTAGTTGTATCAGACATGTGTTAGAGTCCAGTGATGTTGTGGACATATCATTAAACACAGGTGGCAGCTGTTTGTGACAGAAGAATCAATAAATATCTTTCCACACAGAACACTAACTGTGAAGACAATCATTAGCAGCTGACGTGACATTAGACTGGTCATTTAAATCTGCCCTTTATCTTTGCCTGGAGGGAACCAGTATTCACCTTAAATACAGAGGTGTGACAGGAATGACATGTGTGGGTGAAAGAAAACAATACCTGGAAAAACACTAATATAATTAGATTCAGATTTGGTTTATTGTCATTTACATGAACACATGAAAATGGTGTTACTGTAGTACTCAGGACCAGCAGTATGTGACCTATAATATGTAATAATCTAAATATAATAAATGATCCAGGTAGTCAACGACAATGAAAACCTAATGCTTCATTAAGTAAATAAATAAATAACCACATAAGCAAAAACAACTTCAGCAAATGTAAAAACTTCAGCGCAAGATTAAAAACAGCATAAATAAAATAAAAAGGTCAGTGTGTGCAGGACAGGACAACCAATAAAAGCAGTGTCAGTGATGCAAGGAGTTCATCAGCCTGACCGCCTCCGGGAAGAAGCTGCATCGAAGTCTGGCGGTCCTCACTTTGATGCTCCGCAGCCTCAAACAATCCGTGGGCGGGGTGGGTGGAGTCCTTCATGATACCGACCTGCTCCTGAACCTGCTGACACTGAGGTCCTCAATGGAGGGGACACTCTATTCAAGAGTCTCCCATTACTATTACTCCAATTATTGGGCCTAATAATAATAATAATAATAATAATAATCATCATCATCATCATCATCATTATCATCGTGATCATTCAATTCGGTAATCAAACTATGGTCACACTAGCATAAATCAGTTCTGTCCATTTTGTTAAGAGTGTTTATTTTTAATGTATTTTTTGGAAATAAATCTAGGACTCAGAGATGCATGCAACCAACAGCAAGTTATCAATAAAATCAAAGGTATACAACATGATTACTACAAACAAAGCAACTGGACTGTTCTACCACTTAAGGTTATGGAGGGGGAACAAGATAAAATAAATATTCAGAGAATGTCTAATCTTGCCCCTATTTTGTGTCAATCTCAAATTGACAGTTCTCTATGACAACCTGTTCTTCAATTAGAGCCAATGATGTGACTTTGACCTTTCTGCTAAATGCGACCTTGACCTTTGACCTTTTGCAATATTTATCATTTCGTTATATGTATATATGCGTCAGTGTGTGTAATGTTATGATAATATATCCAATATTGATTTAGTTATAGCGTGATATGTCTATGCTTGACACACAAAATGTTACTGAAGAAATTTTTTTGAAATGTCACCTTTGACCTCCAGAGACCTAAAAAATTGGTCGCAGGGGATAACAGTAATTATGACAATTAAAGCAATATTATATATATTCTGTGACCATCTGTTCCTGAGTTATAACCAATAATGTGATTTTGACCTTTTAGTTAATTGTGACCTTGACCTTTGACCTTTAATCAAATGACCTACGGAATCTTCTGTAACGTGTTCGAAGAAAAAGTTGGTTCAGGTTTAGGAGCGTAGTCTGCTTTCTGCGGTAATGTCTCGCAACGCGTCTTCTCTGCGCCAAAAACAAATGCATAGTGTTGTGGTGGCGGATGCGAGCTTCATGCTGGAACAACAGCAGTAATTGTGTTGCTGCACAAAGCAGTGATAAAAATATATTGAAAGAAAAACAAGCAGAAGACCACAGTTTATTGTTCAGTAAAAACTAATCCGTCTGTCTGATGTTTTCTTCCGGAATTTTCCCTCTGCACGTGCTGCACCAATCAGCTTTCGTCTACGTCACCCAAAGCGCAGTATTTTCCAAACAGTGCCTCCACATGGGTGAGGACAGATATAAAACCCACAGTGGTTAGTGCGTTTGCAAAAAACACTGGTGCGAATGTGAACCGAACCAGTTGAGAACTGCAACATTATAGCAACTTTTGGGCCCAAACGAACCAGTCTACTGAACTAACAGGTGTGAAAACAGCCTAAGTCTGGGTGACCCATCAGATTCCAAAAGTGGAAAAGTGGTTTTCAGTGGAATGGTACCTTTAAAAATGGCACTGTAAAAACTGTACTGTACTGGGTTAAGGTACGGGCCAAACTAATTCTAAAAGAAATTGGATTGGAAGCAAAACTACTCCAGATGGGGACGGAGACGGCACTAGTTTAAATATAGTTTTTGGCAGGAAGAGTTTATTGTAGCAAAACCTTTATGTAACACTGGGTATTTTCCCTGCGAGCTCATTTGTCGCTCTGTGACTGTTCCTGTGTCACCAAAAAGGAGACAAAAATAATAATGTCCTGCTTTAATGAGGTCTGGACGGATGTTCACTGTTTTAATGGACTGGAGTCCTGTCACTGTCACAGAGACCAAGGTTGTCTTCAGCCTTTTCAGTAAACCTGCTACACACACACACACACACGCACACACACATACACACACACACACACACACACACATACACACATACACACACACATACACACATACACATACACGTACACACATACACACACACACACACACACATACACACACACACACACACACACACACAAACACATATACACGCACACACACACACACACACATACACACACACTCACATACACACACACACACACACACACACATACACACACACACTCACTCACACACACACACACACACACACACAAACAAACACACATACACACACACTCACATACACACACACACACACACAAACACACATACACACACTCACATACACACACACGCACTCACACACACACACACACACACACACACACACACACAAACACACATACACACACACTCACATACACACACACACAAACACACATACACACACACACACACACACACACACACACACACACACACACACTGGTTTCTGTGTCTCATGAGGACCAAGTTTGTAATCATCACTTGTCGGTAAAGTCGTCATTGGGTCGTGTAACAGCTCTGACTACTGACTAGACCCAAAAGCACGACTCACACCAGAAATGACAGTTTGACAAAAGTTTATTTATGGAACAATAATCAGCTGTGGTATGTGGTCCACTGTGTTGGGGATCCTCCCCTCCGTGCGTACGACTGGAGCACAGCACACAAATGGAGAGGTCAGATAAAAATGGTCAAACACATGTAGTCAAAACCACTCCAAGGGAATTTTCCTTCAGCTGATAATAATAATAATAATAATAATAATAATAATAATAATAATAATAATAATAATAATAATAATAATAATAATAAAAATCTTTATTTGTATAGCACCTTTCATACAAACACTGTAGCCCAAAGTGCTTCACATTGATTAAAAATTAAAGTAGAATTTTAAGACAGGGTGAAATACATAGAAATTTGATTGCACAAAATTATAAAATTACAAAAGTACAAGATAAACTGATTATACATGCATTATATTAGTCAATAAATAAATTTGATTGCACAAAATTATACAAAAATACAAGATAAACTAAAATTTCAATAAGTAAGAAATAAAATTACAAGAGTACAGATAAAATTAGAAAAGTACAAGATAAACTGATTATACATGCATTATAAAATTTCAATAAATAAGAAATAAAATTACAAGAGTAAACTGACTGTACATACATTATACAATTCCAATAGAGTAAATAAGAAATACATTAAAATGTGATTACGAAATATAAAAAGTATAAAAAATGTAAAGAAAAGGGTCACAGAATTGTGACAACATTTTTTATATCCTTTCAAAGGCTGATGAAAATACAAATGTTTTTAATTTAGTTTTAAATCTGCTCCGTGAAACTGGCTTCCCTGATGTTTTTTGGAATTGTATTCCATAACTTTGGTTCATAGTTAACAAAGGCTGCGTCCACAATTGTCTTTGTAATATATCTGGGAGTCACTATAAGCCTGCGCTGGATGACCTTAGTGTTCTAGTTTGGACAGAACTGCTCAGTGAGTTTGAAATGTAACTGTGTCCTGTTCCATTTAAGCCTTTATAAGTGAGCAGTAGTATTTTAAAATCTATTCTGTAGGTTAGCAGTAACCAGTGAAACCAACACTGGAGTAATGTGCTCTCTGTTCTTGGTTCTGGTTAGTGACCTCGCTGCAGAATTCTGGATCAGCTGAAGTCTGTCTGTGGTGTTTTTTGGGAGGAATGTGAAGAGTCCAGTCTGCTGGAGATAAAAGCATGGAGCCGTTTTTCAGAATCCTTTAGATTTACAACTGGTGTTACTGTGGCTGATGATAGTCTGTCGGTCATATACTCTTCTTGCCCCATTCAGCTGAACTTTTGATACAAAAAGCACCGGTCTACATGGAAAAATTACTGTTAGAGTGACTGTGTTACCGAGAGCCAGAGCGGTCAAACAAGCTGGGGGTCAAATAAGGGTCAAAAGGTAACGAAAAGCATCATGGGATGCTACGTATTTATGACGTATTTACGTGCATTACGTAGTTACGTATAGTTATGTAATGTATTTATGTGTCGAGGTATCAGTTTCCTTTTCGTAAATACAATGTTCTTTTGTATTCAGAGACAAAAAATTGAGGCAAAAGTTTTTCGTAACTTGGATT